>JAWPHD010014776.1:0-59162 GCA_037043455.1 Cyrtodaria siliqua | reverse complement strand
TTAGAGGTAGTCGCCACAAATAACTTTATGGATGGACGGACAGACAGACGAAGGAGCACCACGACATAAGCTCAGCTGATTCACGATCAGTTGCGCTAAAATGGACACATATGGCATATGTTCATCGCCACGACGTGCAAACGCTTTCAGTTAAACAGGAGAGTTGATATTCTCCGAAGGGAGCGTCCAGTTGAGCGATGGGCACAACTAAAAACCATCATAAAAGGAAATACTGAAAGCCGTCAAAAGCAGTCAGTAGTGATAAGCGGTCCAAATGTTGTTTTAAAAGTAAATTATAGCGATTATACATTTAAAAAAAAGGTACTTTTTCTTTTAGTTTTTCCATTAGGACACTGTCCCCTAGATCCCTAAAAGTAGGCCTTTGGTTCCTGGATCCCTTAAAGTAATTGGCAATGTTCCCCAGATCCCTAAAAGTAATTGGCCATGTTCCCCAGATCCTCAAAACCCCTGGGAGGGCCTCATTTAGACAGCGTTAGGCATTCGCTTCGCAACATCTCGTACACTTCCGTGATCCCGAAGAATGACGGGATTGGCCGAGTTTTCACGATTGATCGTGAGGTCCAACTATGAAATGTTAGCAACTTATTTTGCACGAATACTTGCCATACCTGATGCTACCACAGTATGCGTTACTGCAGGGATGGTGGAGTGTTGTGTTCATCTCTTTGTCCAGTCCCTTGGTCCGGTCCCTTATCAGCTGTCCTTTGCATGGACCGATCAACATCATCAGCACGATACTTAAAACTGCAGACGACATTGCAGAAGACTTCGTTCTTAAAGCTGCGTTAAATATGAACGTCATCACCATTTTGAAACTTATATTTATATGATTTCCAAGCTAATCCACAGTACATTTACATAAAACAAAAACACTCACATGAAAAAAATCACGTTGTGAATAAAATGAAAAACCGCCCGTTATGGTTGCATCCAACAGTTAACGTGATCGCCAGGAGCAGTATCCTTATATTTGTCGAGTGATCGACGCGGATACGGATATCGATAAAAATGATTGCATCAATTATCGTCTTGTTTACTACAATTCCTATTAAAAGGACAACCGGCAATCTTGGAGTTTTAACAAGCAATAAACGTGTTTGCGCAATTCTAATGAGTATAGTCTTTCCGCCATGATAACCAGATAATCCCGGTACAGCTGGGACTGATTGTGTGTAGTCCTATGTATCTATTATTAATAAATACTGATAAAGGTGATCATTTGGGAGCAACAAACACAATTAAGAGAATAAAGCAGCAGACTCGGTTTTATTGAGTCTGTTCATGAGAAGTAATGAAAGAAGCACACCTCTCACGCCCCCTAGCACCGGCTTAAGCGGTAAAGCAGCTATCCCGCCAACAACACCAATTTTGTACAACTTCTATACACCGTTTCTAAACTTACTGACGACAAGGTATATATTTGTAACTTACCTATTTTGAGAATCCAAACTCTATATTGACACCCTATAAATGGCTTCAACCAGCCATTTCAAACCTGAAGCGTTGAATTAAGAGTTAGCAACAAATAATTCACATTACGCATATTCGATCACGGGTATTTTAAGAACCCGTGAAAAAAGCCTATAATTTTAATCGACACATATGCATTATTTTATGACCTGAACATCTGGATAGAGTTTTGATAAACGGTTATGCAATGTAATTTTGCCGTTACTTGGCTGGTTAGGTTCTTTAAGTTGTTTCATACTGAAATGCAATGTGATGGGTTTGTATTTACACTAAAGTCTCACGTACATCCTTTTCTAGATCGCCTTCAGTTCCTTTAAAGGAAAACTGGTATTGATGATAATAAACGGATTTAAGGAGTGTTATAAGTGTATATTAGCTTTAGCGTGTAATTTGGGATGGTTATTTCCTGAGAGAGAGAGAGAGAGAGAGAGAGAGATGGAGAGAGAGATGAGAGAGAGAGAGAGAGAGAGAGATGGAGAGAGAGAGAGAGAGAGAGAAGAGAGAGAGACGAGAGAGAGAGAAGAGAGATTTTATATACTGAATTACTCAACATCTCGAAAACGTAACTATTGACCGGATGTGAATGTTATGAATATATTTCACTAATAATATATTTAAACCTATGGCAGAATAAGAAGAAATAGAGTTTAATAACCAGTGTTTTTGAGATACGGGAAATATCTCCCGAGGTAGAGAAAATGGTCCTTATGCCCCTATGGGCCATTTCTCCTACCGCGGGAGATATTTTCAGTATCTCAAAAACACTGGTATTAAACTATATATTACATAATTTAAAATGATATTTTATTAATATTTCTAATGATTCACGCCTTTTTACACCAGTTTGCACGAGAACGCCACATACAAACAAAAAGTGGAACCGGAACTCTTCGTTAATTTCCGTAATCGTTATTCCCTAGTGGCGGAATAGGACGAACACGTCCGTAAAACAATCGGAACGTCATTTGGCGTTCCCGCCACTGACGGAAATGACCAAGCAATGTTCCGTACTGGGAAATTCCTATACATATGTAATATATAAATGAAAACTCACCATTTAATGTAATTGTATGCAAGCAGGTACTACTGGATTAATAAATGAAGACGTTAACATTAATGCTTGATAACATCTTCAAGATTCCGGTATGTCTCTTTAACGTATAATTT
This sequence comes from Cyrtodaria siliqua, assembly GCA_037043455.1. Taxonomy (NCBI): domain Eukaryota; kingdom Metazoa; phylum Mollusca; class Bivalvia; order Adapedonta; family Hiatellidae; genus Cyrtodaria; species Cyrtodaria siliqua. Next base: position 56,504 of record JAWPHD010014776.1, on the reverse strand, counting down.
ATATTTGTGACGATCATTCTGTAAATTCACATTCAATTTGTTTTTTTAGATTCTTTCAATATTATAACAGTTCTACATATATTTTAATGACTGAATGGTGTACAATAGTCAAAATCATTGTAAAAGACTCAGTCAATGATAAAATCATATACCTCATACATAAGTAACCTTTTAACAACTCAGATTTGTCTGCCCAATCACCATTTCCATAAGTTTTTTAAACTGCGTAATATTTGTGTGCTTTCAACGATGATTAATGTCTTTATTTTCCTGAAGTTTTATAAGTAACACAAATAATATTCATCTTCTAAATTGATAAAAAAAGAGAAAGATTTTAAATGTGTCACCCGTAAATACATTTTTCATTATTGTATTGCAATTTGACAATATTTCGGATTTTCATTTTTCCTAATCTCATATATGCGTTACAAATGCTTGTTATGCAATTTATTTTATACACATTTTAATAGCAATCTGTGCAACTTCGCAACTGGCAAACAACTAGACCAATAAGCATGTTATTTTTGTGTTGTATTTAGAAATTGTAATGTGTTGTGAATCCCGCGATCTGTATATATTTGAAGCTTTTTTACAGCTGTATGTATTTTCCTAACAAAACCCAGTTACCATCCATACATTACTTTCAAACAGTAACACCATGTTTCTTAGCTCTCCTAAGGTGAAACCTCAAAGATGACTTTTGGTCTCACACCACAATTAATTTCACATAGGGTTACTGTATAGCTGTTTCCAACACATGACCTTCAAAACGTCCCAGCAGACCTTGTTGTTGATTTAATATCTTCAGGACTGCTAAGATCTGTAAAATAAAACAATAAAATACAAACATTAGCCAGGTTGGTTTTTTTCCTCGCTCATATTTATGCAACCTCTATGAAAAATACCAAATTCATACACTATCTAGCTGACTTTGTGGTGCTTCGGTCAAATGCTTATGAATTTTGAATGCAACTTCATATCAACGTGGGATTTTCTGTATCATCAGTCTTTTACACTGCAGATGTATGCTGAAGCAAAGAAAAACCTCTTTGTCAAATTAAAAATTGCCTAAAATAGAGAAAAAGTTACAATTATTTTCTGTTTTCCTTTTGTCTCTAGGTCCGTGAGCTTTCAAGGGAGATAATAGAGGTGTGAGACCTTTTGTTGTTGTGGTCACATTTGTCAGCAACGGAAGACTGACGACTAGCGCAGCCGCTAAAGTGCCAGTCTGCACTTCCTCGATAGCCAATGAAAGGACGCGTTTTTTTTAGACGCGTCCAATCAGTTAGCGCGTTACAAATAATCACATGACGACGTCAAATGACGTTAACGGCGTTGTAGCTACGGACAATCTGATTTTCAATCAAAGAGTTCGGACGTGTTTTTGTTCTGGTAAGCCTAATCGTTATTTGTTTTTGATTTTTAGAATATATGTTTTTAAAAAAGTAACGATTTATCATCAACAATACAATATAACGTCTATACTCTAGAGTATAGGATTACGCCTAACTTATTCGCTTCCTGACTTTGTAGAGACATGGTTTTTATATTAGGCTATATTATAATATAAAACTCTGGTATGTAGAAAATGACGCAACGGTTTGTTATAGCCCACGAAGTATTAGGAAACAAATCTCTGTGTAAGAACATGTTCGCCTTGTGGGGTGGTTTTTCGCGTTTGTTTTTAATTTGTAAAATATATTTTTAAAAAAGTAACGATTTATCATCAAAAATACAATATAACGTCTTCCCTCTGGAGCAATACGCCTATCTAATTCGATTCATCAGTAGAAACAGTGGTTTTATATTATATTATACTATAAAACCCCTGGGAAACAGAAAAAAAACGCAACGGTTTTTTATAGCCCACTTAATTTTAGGAATCAAATCTCTGTCAGATCATGTTTGCGTGGTGGAGCGGTTGGAGGGAGAGATGGTGCCACGTAATAACCGGTTTGTTAAAAAGGATTTAAAAATATAAAGAATAAAATCCCGTGTACAACATTGCTTACATATATTTAAAAAAACCTCTACATTTATTAATGCATTACTATTCCAGCATTTACACAAAAAGATCCAACGATGCTTACAGCATTGTTTTATGATGTGTCAAAAGGGGTCGGCACTGAGGGGAGACTCCTTAGTTTCGAATGAATGTCCATGGGGAATTTCTTATAAAACAGAAATCTAAGAGATTAAAAGCCATGTACAGGCTAGACAATAAAAAAGAAATCCACAAATGTGGTGTTTTTGACTTAGTATGACATAATAGTTAATTTTGGTGTAAATAAAGTTTTTGTACTGTGACCGGTATAGAGGCTGTAAACAGAAACTAGTAACTGGTGGCTATGTTGTAAATGGTAGCTTTATTTGATCAATTCCTTCATCTCTCCATTCGACATAAGATTACGGAAAAAAAAGCCGGATAAGGTATGTAGAAATAGCATTTTTATGACAATTTGGAGTGTTTGTAATTCAATTATGGATGTGTTATATCTCAAATAAGGGACAGGTATATGCTGCCGTGTCTCTATAAATGTCATGTTTTCCTTTTTTTGAGTGCTAAGTGGGTGGGGGGTAAATGAATTGTATTTGTAGGCAGAGAAACTGACTTTGTTGCTTTCTAGCATGTATTTGCTATATTTTGAGAGGAAATTATATGGTCTTTCAGGAATAGGGCATGTTTGTTAGTTTTAAAAAATAGAATTCAAGTTATTTAACGTAATTAGTGTACATGTCTGAAAATAGTCTGAATTTCAAAGAAAACTGTAGATTCCGACCTTAAGGAAAATATGCATAGTACCGATTATACACCATTTCAGGTTTAGAACACAGGTTGTAGTGCGTTTTGATATTTTCAACACAAAATTGCTCAGAAATCATCAAAATATTGCGACATTTTCCATTTTGAGATATCGACACATATTGCCAAGGGAAGTAACACTTGCGGGTAAAAATAGACCATCACAGTTTTGTTATTTTCCAATGACCGAATGTGAATTTGCACACATTTTTCAATTTTATTTTTGTAGAAACTATAATTGGAGCCTGTAAATTGTATATAACTGTTCATTTAAGAATGCATTAATGTAGGAGAATAGGTTTCCATATAAGATACCTTGAACTATCAGACCCAACAATAAATTGCACTCTGCTATGACCAACTCTGATCAGACATGCAAAATCAGACTTACTGGAATAACAGTATTAGACGCGCATCAGACTTACAATATTCAGACTCTTGCATATCAGACTCATATCAGCCAAAAATTTCAGACCCATATCAGACCTACAATATCAGACACAAAAACTATTATTGTGTACATATAGGTCTGCATCTCACTGATATGTTCTAGGTCAGACTCTGATACTTTAAGTCTTATAACTATGAGTGATAGCGTAAGTTTGATGTAATTGTAGGTCTGACATGAGTCTGAAAGTGTAGGTCTGTCTGACATGCATCAAATAGTGAAAGTCTGAATTGAGTTTGATATTTTGGATAGATCTGGAGTGAGTCTGCCCGACATTCAATGTGCATATATTGCCCATACAATATCAGACTGATATCAGACCTACAATATGAGACCCATGTCAGACCGACCCACACTATCAGACCCATGTCAGACCTACACTACTAGATACACTCATATCAGACCCATGTCAGACACTCATATCAAACCTTTTATATCAGACTCATGTCAGACCTTAAATATTGGGTGTGCCTCCATCATACAAAATATCGTTGGTCTGATCTGAGTCGTAACTATTTAAAGTTGTGATATGATAGTGTAAGTAAGTTCTTAGTTAAGGTCTGGTATAATAAGTCTGGTAGTGTAGGTTTGAGTCATGTCTGGTATGCTACCTACTTTTCAGTTCATACTGCACTAAAACTATCTGGATGTTTTTGTGCATACCATTTCATTTTTTACTTTATTTTTAATTTGCAGTCTGCATAACCATAGCTGCAGTGACCATTATGTCTATTATTTTCTCTACAATTTTAACTGAAATGGAAATATTCAATTTCGAGTTTAAATTAAAAAACTTCGTAATCACCGATTCATGTCATATTTGGGGTGGCAGCAAAAACAAAGATGGCTATGGTGTTATCCGCGTTACTTTTCGTGGTCACCGAAAATGGGTAACTGTTCATAGGCTGATGTTCTACATATCATCAGAATGTGAACAGTTACCCAGCCATCTGCATGTGTCACATAGGTGTCACCAAAAACTTTGCATTAATTTTAAGCATTTAAGTTTGGAAACTTGTTTAGTAAATAATCAGCGGTCAGTTTGTAGAAATGAAGGCATTTGTAATGGTCACCATGGCTATAGGCCGTGCCTTCTATGAGAATGGGTAATTATTATGTTGATATGTTAAAACAAAGGCATGTTTAAATTTTAAATATTTGGATTTATTCCATAGTTATGTTCATGATTGTTGGATGTTACAGTTTCATAAAAGTTAGTGTTTAAAAGTTTCCTGTTACTTCGTCGTTTGCGGGATATATAACGGTTGTGCTTGTATTGGACTGTTTCCGACAGCTGTGTGCGGTACTTACTCAACCGATCGCGTTGAGCCATGTGCATTGTGAAAGGGTCTGCCATCGCATATTTCAATCCAGCCTTTTTAGCTAACAATTGGGCAGACTTGCCTGTTCCATGTTTTTTGGTGCATACGTAAACACTCGACTGTTTAAATGTTCACACTTGTTTGTTGTGTAGAGTTTGGAAATGCGACCCAACATTTCTCCTGAAAATACTGTATCAAGTACCCGTTTGATGTTTTTATGGTCTTCCTTTGAAATATTTATGTGTTTGCCATATGGCAAAAAGTTGGCGGAATAGCTGGCAAGATGGGCATGACACACTGTTGAATATATTCTGCACTGGGCATGAATGTTGCTAAAGCAGGGCAGTATATTGTTTATTGATGCCCTGCCCTTTTCGACAAACTGCTTCTCGGATACACTTTTTTTTTTATATGCGTCAGTTCAAGCCTTACGCGCGCCCGAACGCATGATGCAAGTTTTTGGGAAAATATGACCTTGTCGACTTTGTCATGACTGGTATAGATTGCCTCAATGTTTGACAAAAAATCTGCACTATGTCACATGCTATACTGGCGTTGCTAGGCAAGGGTGAAGTTGTTGCTATGCATCATGACGTTGTTGCTATGTAGGCTAAGGGAGACTACTCTAGATAAGTTCTGAAGCAGGTTCTTTATATTTTGAGTTCAGGAATAAATGATTTTTCTGTACCCTGAATACTATGTAGGTAAAGTACTCAAAAGTACATTTACAACACATATACCAACTTAATTTTGATTCTAAGAAGAGGAAAAAAGAACAAAAAATACTGATAAATATGTAACTTTTCAGGAATTATAGTGCCAAGTTTAAGAAGATCTGAAATGCCTAAATTCCATCGGATTGGCACAGCTGACGTATCAAAATGCTCGAAATAACTGGAATAAGTGATTTAAAAGTAACAAATAAAAATTTGAAAACATATTTTTGCCCTTAAGGGGAGACTCCTTAGTTTCGAATGAATGTCCATGGGGAATTTCTTATAAAACAGAAATCTAAGAGATTAAAAGCCATGTACAGGCTAGACAATAAAAAAGAAATCCACAAATGTGGTGTTTTTGACTTAGTATGACATAATAGTTAATTTTGGTGTAAATAAAGTTTTTGTACTGTGACCGGTATAGAGGCTGTAAACAGAAACTAGTAACTGGTGGCTATGTTGTAAATGGTAGCTTTATTTGATCAATTCCTTCATCTCTCCATTCGACATAAGATTACGGAAAAAAAAGCCGGATAAGGTATGTAGAAATAGCATTTTTATGACAATTTGGAGTGTTTGTCATTCAATTATGGATGTGTTATATCTCAAATAAGGGACAGGTATATGCTGCCGTGTCTCTATAAATGTCATGTTTTCCTTTTTTGAGTGCTAAGTGGGTGGGGGTAAATGAATTGTATTTGTAGGCAGAGAAACTGACTTTGTTGCTTTCTAGCATGTATTTGCTATATTTTGAGAGGAAATTATATGGTCTTTCAGGAATAGGGCATGTTTGTTAGTTTTAAAAAATAGAATTCAAGTTATTTAACGTAATTAGTGTACATGTCTGAAAATAGTCTGAATTTCAAAGAAAACTGTAGATTCCGACCTGAAGTTGTGGTCCGATTTACAGATGATCACCCGACAGATCTGCCGGCGGGATGACGGTCATCCCGATACTTTTTGGCACGGTGACATTTCAAATGCTGCACAAGGGAGACATAACCATGAATCTTAAACAGCATAATAGAGTGTTAAGGTATGTATATATTAAAACGATTTGTCTGAGGAACTAATTGTTAGTTGTTGCCGTGTAATGAAAAACACACAAAAACAACAACAAAACAAAAGACGTGTAGATCAAGATACGTTTTTTCTTTATATCAAATTTGATAAATTTTGATAAATTTTGCAATTTACAAAAACAACAAATCTTTCTATGTCCATAAAAAGTTGCTAAACAGCAGTTAACTTTATGTAAGTTAATCAAATACATCATTTAACATTTAAAGAGCACACTCATGAACCTGCTATCCATACACAATGTTGAAATACAATATGCCCGCGCATGTTGATTTCATTAACAAAATGAATTAAGATTTGCCCCATTTTTTTTTTAAATGCCAGTGCCGTGTTGGTAGCCTCACTTCCCCACCCTCCCGCGACACGCGTGCACACACGCACACACGCTCGCGCTCTCTCTCTCTCTCTCTCTCTCTCTCTCTCTCTCTCTCTCTCTCACACAGTCCCATACCCCTTAGATTTTTTCTTTTAATGTGTTAAAATGGTAAATATGCGCAATTGTATAAAGAGGAAAGTTAGTAAAACAATTGCCAAACAAAACATAAGAAATGCTAGACGCATACTCTAACGTCGTTTGTTTCCTTGCAACTAAAAGGGGTACTGTGACGTCAGGATGTCGTTTAGCCAATCAGAACGTCAACACGTTAACACGTGTATCCTTTTTTCTCAGATACAAGAGTGGCGACGCCCCAATCTGATACGGAACCATCTCATTGGTTTATCATCTGATCAGTATAAAATCCTCGGCCATGTCCTAATTTCAGTGCTAAATGCATTAGGGCACCATGTGCTGATATTGCCGCGACCTATGTGCCGGCGGGGAAGACCGTCATCGCCATAATCACGGGCACGGTGACATTTCGAATGTTGCACCGGGCGAACTTTAACATGGATATTAATCACCATACTAGGGTCTTAAAGGAGAAGTCTAGTTATAAATGCACTGTGGCGCAATCAACTGACGAAGTGAATGTCGACGGTGATGGTGTAAAAGATGAACAAGAAGATAGTGGCGTTGGTGGATGGTCACTAGATGGTTCTTTCGGGGACTGAAGCTATTCAGGATGGCGGGTTTTCTTTAAAATATTGGACGTTATATTACTACATTTGTAATATAGGCTATATATTTTGTTTTTAAATTGTATATTTCATTGGTAATGTATAAAAGATGAATATAAGACATATAAAAAAGAAACAAAATGAATAAAACTGAGCGTCAGAATGTTCATGTATATGTGCCTTTTTTATTCTCCAAATCAAGTATTCAAATAGTAATTGGTACAATGTCCCTGACAGGTATGAACAGACCCGAAAGCTAAGTGAACTCCTATGCGAAGACGGTCCGCGAAATTAACGGGGAGTCCGTAAAATTCAGGAAGTGCGTAAAATTGAGAAAGTTTCAAAATGCTGTGGACTATGTTTGGACTTGAAAACAATGTGTGCAGAAAGATAACGAGATATAAGTATTGTATAATAGGCTGAACCAATCAGTGATTTAAAATTTGGGGTGAAGACGGACTGAAATTGCATGCAAAGTACATCTTCTTTTCCATGTTTTCCGCAGAGAGCTTATCTTCTTTTTGAGTGGTTCTATTCCCATAGAGTCTTAATTAGCATTGTTCAGGAGGGACTGCTTCGTACTCGTAGAATATGTGGAAGGCATACCTGGTTCATTTTACTTCTGTTTCGCAGATTCCACGAATTCATATTCTTGTCATGCGCCTGTTTCAGTTTAATTAATATCTGAATTAATGAATAAACGTTTGATTGATTGTTTGATTAACCGATTGATCAATGATCGAATGAATGATGGACTGATTGATTGATTTATTGAATGTGTGAAATATTGATTGATTGAATAATTAAGAGATTAATCAATCGATTTGTTGTTTTGTTGACTAATTATCTAATTAAGTTTAATGAATGAATGATTAGTTAACTGAATGATTAGTTAATTGATTGGTTAATGACTGGTTAATTGATTGGTTTATTGGTTGATTGATTGATTGATTGATTGATTGATTGAGTGAGTGAGTGAGTGAGTGAGTGAGTGAGTGAGTGAGTGACGGAGGGACGGAGGGACGGACGGGCGGGCGGTTGATTGAGACATAAATGAGAGAGAGAACTGATATACTTGCAGTGTCGTTAGCTTAAAACGATTAAGTGGATACACGCTAATTAGGCCATGAGCCATACAAAGTTTTGTTACTATCTCAAAGGACAAATTCTTACCAGTACCATGTTATTGAGTACCTTGTAGAGAAACAAAAAATCCATGATAGCAGTGCCAACATGGTAGCTGATTCCTGTTATTAGAGTTATCTCCCCGTTTTAGATAAAAATCAGGTTTCTTTAAAAAATCGTTTTCGCTGAAATTACAAAAGCTACAGGTCTAATATTTTTCATGTATCATACGTTTAGGGTCCTCTACCAAGTATTTTTAAAATTGTGACCCGGGGTCAAATATGGTCCGGCTCCAGGGGTAACAGTTTTACATAGAGTTAAGTAGGAAATCGTTAATTAAAATCTTCTTTTCAACAGCTGTAAGAGCTAGAGGTCTCATATTATGCATGTAGCATAAGCTTATGGTCCACTAGAAAATTGTCAAAATGGTGACCCTGGGGTCATATTTGGCCCCGCCCCATTGGTCATATATTTACATAATCATATAGAAACATCTTTAAAAACTTCTCTTAAAAAAACAGATTCAGAGGTCTACTATTTTGCATGTAGTATAAGCGCATGGTTCTCTACCAATTTTGTTAAAATCGTGACCCTGTGATCAAATATGGCCCTGTCCTGGGGTCACACTTTTACAAAGAGTTATATAGGAAAGTCCATCAAAATATTCTTCTTTGAAACTGCAAGAGCTAAGGTCTAATAATATGCACGTAGTATAAGAGTATCGATCTCTACCAATTTTGTTCAACTGTTGATCCTATATGGTCAAATTTCGCCCGGTCTCAGGGGTCACACTTTTACATACAGATATGTAGGAACGGCTATAAACATCTTCTTCTCTAAAACTAGAAGAACTAGAGGTCTGATAAGCTGCATGTAGCTTAAGATTATTGTCCTCTACCAAGTTCTTTAAATGGTGACCCTGGAATCAAGCCTGGATTCCAGTTTGGCCCAGTCCCGGGGGTCACACTATTACATTGAGTTATATAGGAAAACCTATTCTTCTCTGGTACTTCAAACGCTAAATAATATTTCGCATGTATCCTCTACCTAGTTTGTTCAAATAGTGACAATGGGGTCAAAAATGACCACTACAGAGATCACAGATTTACAGATGTATATAGAACATGACAGTACTTTGAGACAAGGCCAGTAGGTCTCTTGTGTATGACTTGAATATAAATATAAAAATCGAACAGGAAAAGCAGCATTCAAGGACGACAGTCAACCACAAACAAAAACAGAAACAAAGAACAAATTTAAAGATGAATAAAAGGCCAAATAAGACATCACAAACACAAAAGGGTTGACCGCATTGGAACGGTCAGTGGCAAAAAAGGTTAAACCAGGTTCTAGGGTGCACCAAACCTCACACTTACCCTACCGTCAACCCAATAAAACGGGACAGTGTAAATAAAGAAAACCCCGCTATGAACTATTCTCTAACCAACAAGGCAGCATTAATAGGCAATATAAGTAAAACACAAAGATGCTCGTGCATATATAAATACAAAATAACAATAGCCTAGTAAGCCACAAAGAAGGTACTCAGTGACTTGGCAGAAGCCAGAGCAACAAGAGAACACACCATTGATGGCACGACAAGACAAGACTGCAGACAAAATCGAATGTCACTTTTGGGCTTTAGGTAGACGTCATCATAGGGTCCACAGCCTGTTCGGTCATTGCACATTTAAAGAGGAAAGCATAGTGGCGAACTGTAAATGCAGTGCATTGCAAAATGATAGGGTCATAACCTATTTTGATAAATCTTTTAACAAGTTTAACAACGATAGTATGAAAGTGATCATGGCCAAGGATCTTACGAAGTTTGTAAATCACGTCACCATAGAAGTCAGGTTGGTATAGTCCTTGTCGCAGAAGAGTTCTTAAATTACTTTTACTTTTGGAAAGAAGATCAGGGTTACGATAATAAAATTGTACACTTTTCATAAAATCACGTCAAAGTTAGTTTTAAGCTGACTGCAATATATAAAGAATGTGACTTTTGATAAGGTCTTCCATTATAAAGACTTAACCACGTTTAGAAATTGCATTTTGAATAAATCCACGAACTAAAATCACAAAGTAGACGGTAGACCACTGCATTTTCAACTAATGGCAAAAAAACAAAACAAAAAACAAGAACCAAAAAACAATAAGGCATTTTATGGTTAAACTGTTTATTTTTAGGTGTTTGTAATACAAATGTGCACTCTTAAAGAAACTAACTCGCCAAACAAATAACTACAAAATTACACCACAAAATCGTTTATTAAAACTTTATCCAGGTGTTCAGCTCATATAATAATGCATATGTGCCGATTAAAAGTGTAGGTTTGTTCTTAAAATAGCCGAGATTGAATATGCGTAAAATTAATGACGAGTTGGTAACTCATAATTCGACGCTCCATTTTGTGGGGTTTGCCTGGCTGGTTAAAGTTGTTTATATTTTATCTATAGAGTTTCGATTCTCAAAATATGTAAGTTATATATATACCCCGTCGTCAGTAGGTTTAGAAACGGTGTACATATCTTGTAAAATGTGGCTGTTGTTGGCGGGATAGCTACTTTAAGTGTATTAGCACCTGTATGGCAGACATACCTTTTGGAGTATACATCTGTACATCACTAAATGTGAACTATCCCAATGCATTGAGTACCGATCCTCATCTGGAAGCGTTTAAAAAATGGAGAATATTGGGTATTTTTATATCACACCCTATATCAGGCCCGAGACCCCATATCAGCCCGAGAGCTAAAGCTCGAGGGCTGATATGGGTCAAGGGCCTGATATAGGGTGTGGTATGAAAATACACATTTTTTGTAATATTTATCATATACTAATGTCAACTTCAGCTCACTCACTAAGCTGTTTTACAGGGAGGAAAAAAAGATTTTATTAATAGATCTAGTCCATTCTGATGTGCTGATGTCTGTCGCGTAATTGGTACACAACATTTATTTTGTTCCGAAACCTTATTGAAAATAAATTCCATTGAATTTGAAATTTTCTAATCAGGAAAATGAATTGTCGTTTTAAAAGTGGTTATTTAATCCACGGATACATGTAACGATACTATAGCCAATAACAGGAAGGAAGTAACTAATGAAACGCACACGACAAACCATACCCGTGACACATCGTATACAATCGTAACTAATCGGTTATTTCCGTATCACTTCGGTAAAAGGATCGAGATGAACATTCGGTTATTTCCGTGATATGACATATTTCACGCGTGTTATATATAGAATATTCAATTTCTACCCAGAGTACAGGCGAACTGTTAGGTCACGTGATTATTAAAAAAAGTTATGACGATGTTTATAATAAATCATTTTGCGTGATCTGCAAAGATAGTAATTTTCTACTATCGAGCTTCGGTTTGATATGCGTTTCGACTGAGGAGACCTAAGTACGTATTATTTTTGATGTAAAATAGTCCCGATTAAAACTAAATTGTTTTCATGCATTATTTCAAATCTTGCAACATCTAATATGCAGATATTCTGAAAATTATATTTACACAAGAAATAAATAAGTTTCAGGCAAACATATTCCAACTGAACAGGTTTTACCAAAATCTTGTAATTTAGTAGTTAGCAGAGATATATGTGAGTGCAAGGAACGATAACTCTTCGTGGAGATTGATAGAATATTATGTCAGTGCCTTTTACTATCAAGTTTATTAGGCGAGGCTTAGAAAACGAAGAATGGCGAGTCAAAAGTAGTCCCGGCAGTGTTGACCTCAATAAGACCTGAGGTCGGAATCTACAGTTTTCTTTGAAATTCAGACTATTTTCAGACATGTACACTAATTAGGTTAAATAACTTGAATTCTATTTTTCAGAACTAACAAACATGCCCTATTCCTGAAAGACCATATAATTTCCTCTCAAATATAGCAAATACATGCTAGAAAGCAACAAAGTCAGTTTCTCTGCCTACAAATACAATTCATTTACCCCACCCACTTAGCACTCAAAAAAAGGAAAACATGACATTTATAGAGACACGGCAGCATATACCTGTCCCTTATTTGAGATATAACACATCCATAATTGAATGACAAACACTCCAAATTGTCATAAAAATGCTATTTCTACATACCTTATCCGGCTTTTTTTTCCGTAATCTTATGTCGAATGGAGAGATGCAGGTATTGATCAAGTAAAGCTACCATTTACAACATAGCCACCAGTTACTAGTTTCTGTTTACAGACTCTATACCGGTCACAGTACAAAAACTTTATTTACAACAAAATTAACTATTATGTCATACTAAGTCAAAAACACCACATTTGTGGATTTCTTTTTTATTGTCTAGCCTGTACATGGCTTTTAATCTCTTAGATTTCTGTTTTATAAGAAATTCCCCATGGACATTCATTCGAAACTAAGGAGTCTCCCCTGAAGTAGCCCTGCCTAATACAGCTCTAGGGTGCCAGATAAAGCAAAATTTAATAGGTCACCCCTTTATTGGGCAGAAAAGTGCACATCTGCATGATAAAAAGCTTTATTGCCCGGCAACGAAATCCTGATTGATATGACTAGCTAGGTCCATGTCGTATCGTATATTCAAAAACAACATATTGATAGGGAAGTATATGATAAAGTGTTATATTGTATGCTATTTTGTCATATTAAATTATATTATTTAAATGAGCTGATATCTACTGAGTATTCTTAATTGTCTTTATTATCCCAATGCCTTAATTGCTAAGTTTATCAAAACAGCAATGAGCTGGGCATATATAAGGCGTGCAGGCATATTGCAACTCGACATACATGAACTTGATGCTAACATGCTAGATAAGACTGACCGATTAGAACCCAGCTTCTTGGATATAACCTTAATGAAGGATTAACGTTTTACTTGTATGTATTTTTAATGCAGTCATACTGCATGTTGAGCATGTTGATGCAGTGGATAGCACGGGCGCCAGTGAATTTGGTCGGTGTGTTCTTGGGCAAAACACTTTCCGTTACCCTCCGTCGGATGGGGATCGTAAACCTCTCTCTTTGTTGGCAATACATGTTCTTTTTGTTTTTTAGGTAATAGTCAATCCACTTGCACTTGCGTGAGCAAAAGTAGACTTAATGCTTACTGAGTAATAATCCTAGGTTAATTCCATACTCTAAATCAAGCAGCACGGTTAACAAAACAAACTATGTTACGATACATATCCTAAGCAGTTGATATTGTAACAACTGCACCAATACTAAAACATAGCTGCCAGTTACTACAGTGATCTGGTTATCACCCTAAAGATTCTTCTTCGTCGTGGTTCCCGGGCAAGAAACATAGGACCACTGCTTATCCAGGCAGAGGGGTAAAATTCCCTTGAATTCAAGTTCATTTTGTCATTTTTGTCATGTTCATTAAAGGTCTTCATCGTGAAACCTGTATTGTTTCAGGTGCTACTTTAGTGGTGGCAGAAAACAATGATCGTGGTTCCAGCGAAAAGTTAAGTCTTTACTAGAGAATTTGCAGCAGCTCTGCAGTTCTGAAGATGAGAAAGTTCTAGGCACATTCTGCATATTTTTATCTAGATGTAAATGGAGAGCGAGCCTGGAATGTTCATTCCTGCTGTCGCCATATAACCTGTTTGTGTGTTGGTGCGCTTTAAAACCCCAGTTCAATTCAATTCTTCTTCGTCGATTCTTTATTTAGTAACACAAAAATGGTTCGTGCAAATGCATATACTATTATTACATTTCATATGCAGAATTCTTCATTGTGATGTATTGGGTGGGTTTCAGGTGTTAAAATCCTTAAAATATGCATAAATTGTAATTAAAAAGCGTTAAAATAGACATCTAATAAGATTTTGTGTTGCAATTTGAAATGTTTAATTCATGTATTTAGCTGTAATACATAATCCAAGTGTTTAATTATAATAAGTATTGACATAACGCATACACCTAACATAAAGTAAACTAATGTTACGAAAGACATTAAACCGCACATGTCCGTTATCTACAATCCTTTGGACTGTTTGTGTCGTTTGTGCAATATATGTACACCTCAGAACATCTTAATAATATTTATGTTGCAGATACTTTGAGGAAGGCTTATACTTCAAGTTTGGCTTATGTCTCTACTTCTCAGGCTTACTGAACACATATATGCAATGCCATGAACATTACTTAGTATTTAATTTCATTAATCTATCACAACATTCCCTTATTCATATTATACTATTATTTAAATCATCATAGAAAGGTTGTAAATTACTGATTCTTACAAATTTACACATATAATGTAAAAAATATTGACTAAACCATGGATATATATGTGTATGTAGATCTATGACTAAACTAAATACATAAAAACGTATCAATAGTGGGTGGGGTAATTTGACTTCTAATTTGAAGCAAAACAGAGGTTTTAAACAGAATTTGGTGCTAAACAGCGTTTATTTACTCTTTATATAACTAAATGAATTGTAAACTTAATTGCATCTTTAAAAAGTACCTCAATAATTATTCACACAAGAATGACATTCAAAAATTAACGTCAAAAACGTATATGAAAGCGCTACACTGATATCATATTAATATACAATTTTTTTTATATAAGCTACCTGTTCCAGATTGCTATCATAGAAAAATGTAATCTATATGCATTGTTCTTTTTAAAAAATGATGGTAGAATTTGTCCCTTGAGTTGGGAACAATATCGAAAATTTTGGGTCCTGGCTCAAGGCCTAAATAAGGACTTCGCAACACGTGTTTCATCAATTTACATTCGACAGTTCATACATTATATCGACGGTTGGATTAATTTTTTTTATTTACAATTTGTAGTCACTAGCTTTTCCGGATTTATTTGTGTGTACTTCCGTGCGTAAATTTTACTCATCAGCGATCGGGTCAGATATTCTTCGATTCTGCAACATTGGCTTACCTAAATATGCCCTACCGACTAGGAAATTATTTATTCAGCTGCCGAAGGCAGCTGATTCTTAAATGTTTTTTTTATTTGTCCGTGGTTAACTGATTGTGAATCATGTAATTGACGATAAGCATTCTTTACAACTTTAATTCCTAGAGATCTCGTCTAAAAAATGTGAATGGTATAAACACATATTTTGGAAAGTTCAAAGGTTACCGTTTCGCCTGTGAATTTGACGTTTTCGTAGATCAGTCTAATCAGTGTAGAATGCAGCAATGTTATTTCTAGGATCGTTATGTCCGGGATATTTACGGAGCAGAATGAAATCGTAAGTGCAACTGAATGAAATCGCAAGTATTGGAATGGAATAAGTGCAACTCTTTAAAATTACTTTCATGAATTCTGATTTTTTATCAATTTGCATTTGAATGATTATATCAGAAAAATAATTTCTGATTAAGGCTGTCAAGCCGAAACTTTAAAAAGTTTATGTTGTTAATTGATTTTAACTATCATTAAGGATTATATAAATAAGACCTTGGCCAAGTTTCACAGTGAACACAACTGACGCATCCATTACGTAGTTATTGCTTTTGATAAAAACAGCGAGACTTATTTCAGCGGGATAACTCTTCAGATTTTCATTAATTATAAAAACAATTGTTTGCATTCTAATCAGTTAACAGGCCCAAAGTCGTGTTTATTTACTTATAGGCAGCCTTTTTACGCTTGCGTAAAAAAACCTTGCTTGTCAGTTATTGAAATTTGCTGAACAAAAAATCACGTGACCGAAAAGTAGTGAATCGCTTCCCGTTGTCTTACTGAGGATGATGTTGTTTCCATATATATCACTCGATGCACTACTTTCAAGGCTAGGGTAGACGAAAAGCAGAACAAACAGGCAACTATATACTGGATTCCTAAATTACATAAAAATCCGTAAAGGGCCCGCTTTATTTCGAATTCTAGTGCCTGCGTGCACCACCACAAACATCTCCAAACTTTTAACGTCTTGTCTTACTGCCATTTAAGATCACGTTAAACAATATTGTGATAAAACTTATGAAAACTCTGGGATTAATTTGTTTTGGTCTATTAAAAATTTAGGAGACGTTCTCGATAAAATTTGCAATAAACATCAAGTTTCATCTATCAGCACTTATGACTTCTCTACACTATATACAACCTTACCACATCACCTTATCAAAGACAAGCTTATTGCTCTTATTCAAAAAACATTCGCTAGGGAAAATACTATATTTTTAGCCTGTAATAATATTAAAGCGTTTTTTACTAACGGCAGTTTAGACAATAACACTATGTGGACTTGCCAAGAAATTTGTGAAGCATTCATCTTCCTATTAGATAATATTTTCGTCAGGTATGGAACGACCGTTTATAGACAAATTGTTGGTATCCATGTGGGTACAAACTGCGCACCCCTTGTCGCAGATTTGTTTTTATATTGCTAAGAAAGAGATTCCATGTTGAGTCTTTCACCAGATACCCAGGAAGATGTCATTGAGGCCTTTAATGACACCTCTCGGTATCTGGATAACATATTAAACATTGACAACCCTTTCTTTTCTACTATGGTTAATAATATATACCCTAAAGAACTTCAACTTAACAAAGCTAATATTTCTGATACTAACGCTTCATTTCTTTATTCACATCTCTCCATTGAAAATGGTGAAATAATTAGCAAAATATATGACAAGAGAGATGATTTTAATTTTGATATTGTTAATTATCCTCATTTAGATGTGGATGTTCCCCGAGAAACTTCTTATGAGGTCTATGTGTCTCAACTTATTCGTTTTTCTAGAGCTTGTACTCGAGTTGAGGACTTTAATATTCGTAATCTGTGTATAATTAAAAAGCTACTCCATCAGATTTACCGTTACCATAAACTTCGTAAAACCTTTGCAAAATTGTATTATTGTAACCCTGATCTTTTTTCCAAATATAAAAGTAATTTAAGAACTCTTCTGCGACGAGGACTATCACAAGCTGACTTCTATGGTGACGTGATTTACAAACTTCGTAAGATTTTTGGTCATGATCACTTTCATACTATCTTTGTTAAACTTGTTAAAAGGTTTATCAAAAGAGGTTATGACCCTATTATTTTGCAACGCACTGCATGCTTGGTGGTGGACCCATTTACAGTTCGCCATTGGTGGTGGACCCATTTACAGTTCGCCACTATGCTTTCCTCTTTAGCTGTGGACCCTGTGATGACGTCTACCTAAAGCCCAAAAGGACGGTGACGTTTGATGTTTGTCTGCTGTCTTGTCTTGTCGTGCCCTCAATGGTTTATTCTCTTGATGCTCTGGCTTCTGCCAAGTCAATGAGTACCTTCTTTGTGGCTTTCTAGGCTATTGTTTTTTTTTTGTATTTATATATACACGAGCATCTTTGTGTTTTACTTATATTGCCTATTAATGCTGCCTTGTTGGGTAGGGAATAGTTCATGGCGGGATTTCTTTATTTACACTGTCCCGTTTGATTGGATTGACAGTAGGGTAAGTGTGAGGTTCGGTGCACCCTAGAACCTGGTTTAAACCTCAGCGGCCTTTTGTGCCACTGACCGTTCCCAGGCGGTAGCTCTATGGTCAATACTTTTGTGTTTGTGATGTCTTATTTGGCCTTTTATTCATCTTTAAATTTTTGTTTGTTTGTTTCTGTGTGTGTTTGTGGGTGACTAGTCCTTGAATGCTGCTTTTCCTGTTCGATTTTTGAAACAACGGTATAAAACAACGGTAAACTATTCTCTCCGATTCGATCACGTAAACAAATAGTGTAAAACATTCTACATTCTGTGTAGACCTTTATTCAATCCGCGAATTTCGATAATTGATGAATAATATATTTATCACACATTTTATTGGGTGTTACACATTTTATTTACACGTTAAGTCTTTCTTATCTCATTGTAAGAGCAATCGTTAAATATCGGCCAATCCCGTCGTTCTTCGGAATCCCGCCTCGTGTGTATCACGGCGCCTCGGTATGCTCAAAATCTTGACATTCTGTTAGTAGGAAGGCAACGGCACAGCAAATAGTGCACTGTTGCTATGTAAACAATGTGAACGATATCCACACGTGTTGATGTATAATTTGCGCTGAGTGTTTGTTTTTTACATTGCAGATAAAGGTTTTATCACTGCTTTCATGTAAATAAACTATTGATTGAGCTATCGGCTGAATAACATTGCAACATTTGAACGACAACTTTGATTTTGAATGCAAATTTGTTTTGACGGAAATCTAAGGCGTGATGACGTTACCAATATGAAAACCTGCGTATAACTTTCGAGAAATGCTGCGAAGCAGTGTACGAGATGTTGCGAATGATTGCAAAAGTTCACGTCCATGACAAACGTCGCTCCCTTTTGTGATTTCAGTAGGTGGTGTTATTCATTATGCGATTTGTACACATTGTTATGACATTTATTTAAGTTCATAGTTCAACTGTTTTAATTTTAATGTCTTTATAGCGTAAGTTACTAACTGAAATTCCCAATCTTAATACAGTTGAAGGTATGAAACCACTAATTATTTTCCCCATAGACACCAAAGTTAAAGTGTCACATATTAATGATTTGCTGCAACTTCAACACAAGTATGGATAATGCAGCTGTCTAATTTTCATATAGAAAACTAACTGACCTCACCAGAAAAGGTGAGGTCACAAGACATGTAAGAACGTTCTTGTTCATCTGTTTTCAGTGATGGTTGTTCACAAAGTGTATGCATGGATTGATTGAATTGGATTTTATAGTCGCACCAACAGCTAAGGTCATATGGCGACTTTCCAGCTTCCATTGGTCTTCCCAGGTGCCCCTCCGGGCAGTTTTCGTGGGTAGAACCACCGACGTTCCGCAAGCCAGCTGGATAGCTTCCTCACATAAAGATTCCTAGGCCCCTGAGGGATCGAACCTACAGCGGTGAGGGGCAAGTGATTTCAAGTCAGAGACGTTAACCACTCGGCCACGGACGCCACTGCATGGAGTAATACGCGTCTTATACATACAGCCACAACATCGAACAGAAATGGGTAGTTTTCCCATACTTATAATGTCCATTTCCATCAAAAAAGGAGGATTACTTTTTATTATAGAAACAACATTCGACTACGCCTCGGAGGTTTACATGCATGTAATTAGTGTGGTAAACATGAAGTTCCCTTAAACTTAGACATGAAAAGTGTACAAACGATAATGATAAACAATTCTGCTATCTAGACTTTCTTCTCTGTTATTGTTTCAGTCAGACAGAACACTCAACAAATATGTTTTTGTTGCAATAAATTCGAGGTTAAGGGCTAAGTAGACTATATATTTATGATGCAATAATTCGAGAGAAGTTTACAGGCTTACTGGACGAATATTACCAACACATAATTCATTTTACGCATATTTAATCACGGGTATTTTAAGAACTAGTGATATATTCTTTTAATCGGCATATATACATTATAATATGACCTGAACACGTGGCAAGAGTTTTGATTAAAACTTTGTTATATACTCGGTAAAAAAAGTTTTGGACCAGGGTATATAAAGTCATATAAAAATAAATCTAGTAGACAGAATTTAAGTATCTTTTTTTAGTAACAAAGGTCTGCCCTACCCGGTTAATGTGGTACCAGAAACATTTAATTCCAAACAAGATTTGATTTTAAAAAAATATCGCGAACACACAAAGGGTCTGTAAAAAATGTTGCAAAGTCCATAAGAAGTAACGGTTACGGACACATTCGAGTAACCAATAAAAAGATTATTATTTTTTCGCAAACTTTCATTGTAAACGATAATTATTGTTGATTGTTGATCTGTTGTGAATTATCAACTGAGATAATAAGGGTTATGGTCGAATGTCATGGTTCAGCGATCATTGTGCGGGTTCGAACACTGCCATGGTCCAAAACTTTTTTTACAGAGTATATTTTTTTCCGTTTATTTGGATGGTTAGTTTCTTTAACTGCATCATAAACATACGGAGTTTAAAGGGACACACGGCAATCTTGATTTTTTTTAAAAACTCACGGCATCCCGTTAATTTTCCTCTTAACTTGCATTTGTTTAATCATTAATATTAATTGTTAGAATAGTTCAAAGAAATTAGTTTTGCATATTACTAACTTTTGATAATATTGCACCAGTAATATATTTAAACATTTGGTAAAATAGTGAAGAAAGTTGAAATCTCATTTTTTTTATTTAATTATATGCAAGCAGTTTTAAAGTCAAAATGACGCAGGATAACTAAATCGAGGAGAACATTTTAATGTTTGAACAAAACTCAAGATTGCAATGTGTCCCTTTAAAAGAATTAATATAAGACCCTCATTCGTTTGGTACACCAGATTCGTGCTTCTTGTTAAGAGAATTCCGTACTCCAAATAGCTATACACAACTGTGTTTATAATTCGTTATTGATTTTAGAACAACAATAAAAACAAAACACTTGCTTTTATGTTTATAATATATTAAACGTATAGGTTTATTCATTGGTTCGTGCCCGTGATTGACTATATGTAAAATGAATTATGAGTTGGTAACTCTTAATTCGACACTTCATTTTTGGTGTTTGGCCTGGCTGGTTAATGCCGTTTATAATGTGTCTATAGAGTTTGGATTCTCAAAATATTAAGTTATATATATACCGCGTCGTGAGTAGGTTTACAAACGGTGTACATATTTTGTAAATTGTGGTTGTTGTTGACGGGATAGCTACTTTAATGCTTGCATGTTCATTAATTGACCAACTCAGGTCATTGAGACCCGGGTATATATCTGTAATATCATTGCTATATAGAACAGTATCTAAGGTGTAGCAGTATAATACTTGTACTTTTACTTTTGGGCGGAAAAAAACACACACTTTGTTGAGTCTTAATTATTTTTTAGAACAAAAATAAAACAGTGAATTAAGAAGTTTATTACGTTTCCAAAACTCAGATATCCCGCAATTATATGTCTAACAGTGCTTTACAGCTATCTATATAAATTCTCTCCTCTACTCCGACACCAATATACCAGAAATAGGTATGTAACCTCTATGTGACGTTTTTACACGAGCAGTAACCAGGTATCGAAAACATATCAAAAACCAATGGTGGCCATAGCTCCGAGTCCGGATCGTATACCAACAGGCTCAGGATGAGTGGTTCCACAAAACATCTCCCCGAACACGTGCCGTATGATCTGAAATAACGATCACGACAAATTATCTTTAGTTCATCTGTCTTTCGTTGATAATTTAATACAAGCTTGTTGGTCTCTTAATACAAGCTTGTTGGTCTCTTGATACAATAGTGTTGCTCTCTTAAGACAAGCTTCTTGTTCTCTTGATACAAGCTTGTTGATATCTTAATACAAGCTTGTTGGTCCCTTAATACAAGCTTTTTGACATCTTAATACAAGCTTGTTGATATCTTAATACAAGCTTGTTAGTCTCTTAATACAAGCTTGTTGGTCTCTTAATACAATAGTGTTGGTCTCCTAACACACGTTTGTTGGTCTCTTAATACAAGCTTGATGTTCTCTTAAAACAAGTTTGTTGGGCTCTTAATACAAGCTTCTTGGTCTCTTATTACAAGCTTGATGTTCTATTAATGCAAGCATTTTGATATCTTGACACACGCTTGTTGGTCGCTTAATACAAGCTTGTTGGTCTCTTAATACAACAGTGTTGGTCTCTTAATACAATAGTGTTGGGCTCTTAATACAAGCGTGTTGGTCTCTTAATACAAGCTTGATGTTCTCTTAATACAAGCTTGTTGGTCTCTTAATACAAGATTGTTGGTCTCTTAATACAAACTGGATGGTCTCTTAATACAAGCGTATTGGTCTCTTAATACAATTTTGATGTTCTCTTAATACAAGCTTTTTGATATCTTAATACAAGCTTGTTGGTCTCTTAATACAAGCTTGATGTTCTCTTAATACAAGCTTGTTGGTCTCTTAATACAATATTGTTGGTCTCTTAATACAAGCTTGTTGGTCTTTTAATGCAAGCTTGATATTTTCTTAATACAAGCTTGATGTTCTCTTAATACAAGTGTGTTGGTATCTTAATACAAGCTTGTTGGTCTCTAAATACAAGCTTGTTGGTATCTTAATACAAGCTTGCTGGTCTCTTAATACAATATTGTTGGTATATTAATACAAGCGTGTTGGTCTCTTCTTAATACACGCTTGATGTTATCTTACTACAAACTTGTTGGTCTCTTAATACAAGCGTGTTGGTCTCTTAATACAATAGTGTTGGTCTCTTAATACAATAGAGTTGGTATTTTAATACAAGCCTGACGTTTTCTTAATACAAGCTTGTTGATATCTTAATACAAGATTGTTGGTGTCTTAATACAAGCTTGTTGGTCTCTTAATACAAGCTTGATGTTCTCTTAATACAAGCGTGTTGGTCTCTTAATACAATATTGTTGGTCTCTTAATACAAGCTTGTTGGTCTTTTAATACAAGCTTGATATTTTCTTAATACAAGCTTGATGTTCTCTTAATACAAGTGTGTTGGTATCTTAATACAAGCTTGTTGGTATCTTAATACAAGCTTGTTGGTCTCTTAATACAATATTGTTGGTATCTTAATACAAGCGTGTTGGTCTCTTCTTAATACAAGCTTGATGTTCTCTTAATACAAACTTGTTGGTCTCTTAATACAAGCGTGTTGGTCTTTTAATACAATAGTGTTGGTCTCTTAATACAAAAGAGTAGGTATTTTAATACAAGCCTGAAGTTTTCTTAATACAAGCTTGTAGATATCTTAATACAAGCTTGTTGGTCTCTTAATACAGTAGTGTTGGTCTCTTAATCCAAGCGTGTTGGTCTCTTAATACAAGCTTGATGTTTTCTTAATACAAACTTGTTAGTCTCTTAATACAAGCGTGTTGGTCACTTAAAACAATATTGTTGCTATCTTAATAAAATAGAGTTGATATTTTGATACAAGCCTGAAATCTTCTTAATACAAGCTTGTTGATATCCTAATACAAGCTTGTTGGTCTCTTAATACAAGCCTGCTGGTCTCTTAATACAGCATTGTTTGTCTCTTAATACAAGCGTGTTGGTCTCCTAATACAAGCTTGACGATCTCTTAATACAAGCTTGTTGGTCTCTTAATACAAGCTTGATGTTCTCTTAATACAAACTTGTTAGTCTCTTAATACAATCGTGGTGGTCTCTTAAAACAATATTGTTGGTATCTTAATACAATAGAGTTTGTATTTTGATACAAGCCTGAAATCTTCTTAATACAAGCTTGTTGATATCCCAATACAAGCTTGTTGGTCTCTTAATACAAGCCTGCTGGTCTCTTAATACAGTATTGTTTGTCTCTTAATACAAGCGTGTTGGTCTCCTAATACAAGCTTGACGATCTCTTAATACAAGCGTGTTGGTCTCCTAATACAAGCTTGACGATCTCTTAATACAAGCGTGTTGGTCTCTTAATACAAGCTTGATGCTCTATTAATGCAAGCATTTTGATATCTTAACACAAGCTTGTTGGTCGCTTAATACAAGCTTGTTGGTCTCTTAATACAACAGTGTTGGTCGCTTAATACAAGCTTGTTGGTCTCTTAATACAACAGTGTTGGTCTCTTAATACAATAGTGTTGGGCTCTTAATACAAGCGTGTTGATCTCTTATTACAAGCTTGATGTTCTATTAATGCAAGCATTTTGATATCTTAACACAAGCTTGTTGGTCGCTTAATACAAGCTTGTTGGTCTCTTAATACAACAGTGTTGGTCTCTTAATACAATAGTGTTGGGCTCTTAATACAAGCGTGTTGGTCTCTTAATACAAGCTTGATGTTCTCTTAATACAAGCTTGTTGGTCTCTTAATACAAGAGTGTTGGTCTCTTAATACAAACTGGATGGTCTCTTAATACAATCGTGTTGGTCTCTTAATACAATTTTGATGTTCTCTTAATACAAGCTTGTTGATATCTTAATACAAGCTTGTTGGTCTCTTAATACAAGCTTGATGTTCTCTTAATACAAGCTTGTTGGTCTCTTAATACAATATTGTTGGTCTCTTAATACAAGCTTGTTGGTCTTTTAATACAAGCTTGATATTTTTTTAATACAAGCTTGATGTTCTCTTAATACAAGTGTGTTGGTATCTTAATACAAGCTTGTTGGTCTCTAAATACAAGCTTGTTGGTATCTTAATACAAGCTTGCTGGTCTCTTAATACAATATTGTTGGTATATTAATACAAGCGTGTTGGTCTCTTCTTAATACACGCTTGATGTTCTCTTACTACAAACTTGTTGGTCTCTTAATACAAGCGTGTTGGTCTCTTAATACAATAGTGTTGGTCTCTTAATACAATAGAGTTGGTATTTTAATACAAGCCTGACGTTTTCTTAATACAAGCTTGTTGATATCTTAATACAAGATTGTTGGTGTCTTAATACAAGCTTGTTGGTCTCTTAATACAAGCTTGATGTTCTCTTAATACAAGCGTGTTGGTCTCTTAATACAATAGTGTTGGTCTCTTAATACAAGCTTGTTGGTCTTTTAATACAAGCTTGATATTTTCTTAATACAAGCTTGATGTTCTCTTAATACAAGTGTGTTGGTATCTTAATATAAGCTTGTTGGTATCTTAATACAAGCTTGTTGGTCTCTTAATACAATATTGGTGGTATCTTAATACAAGCGTGTTGGTCTCTTCTTAATACAAGCTTGATGTTCTCTTAATACAAACTTGTTGGTCTCTTAATACAAGCATGTTGGTCTCTTAATACAATAGTGTTGGTCTCTTAATACAAAAGAGTAGGTATTTTAATACAAGCCTGAATTTTTTTTAATACAAGCTTGTTGATATCTTAATACAAGCTTGTTGGTCTCTTAATACAAGCTTGTTGGTCTCTTAATACAGTAGTGTTGGTCTCTTAATCCAAGCGTGTTGGTCTCTTAATACAAGCTTGATGTTCTCTTAATACAAACTTGTTAGTCTCTTAATACAAGCGTGTTGGTCTCTTAAAACAATATTGTTGGTATCTTAAAACAATAGAGTTGGTATTTTGATACAAGCCTGAAATCTTCTTAATACAATCTTGTTGATATCCCAATACAAGCTTGTTGGTCTCTTAATACAAGCCTGCTGGTCTCTTAATACAGTATTGTTTGTCTCTTAATATAAGCGTGTTGGTCTCCTAATACAAGCTTGACGATCTCTTAATACAAGCGTGTTGGTCTCCTAATAAAAGCTTGACGATCTCTTAATACAAGCGTGTTGGTCTCTTAATACAGGCTTGATGTTCTCTTGATGCAAGCTTCTTGGTCTCTTATTACAAGCTTGATGCTCTATTAATGCAAGCATTTTGATATCTTAACACAAGCTTGTTGGTCGCTTAATACAAGCTTGTTGGTCTCTTAATACAACAGTGTTGGTCGCTTAATACAAGCTTGTTGGTCTCTTAATACAACAGTGTTGGTCTCTTAATACAAGCGTGTTAGTCTCTTATTACAAGCTTGATGTTCTATTAATGCAAGCATTTTGATATCTTAACACAAGCTTGTTGGTCGCTTAATACAAGCTTGTTGGTCTCTTAATACAACAGTGTTGGTCTCTTAATATAATAGTGTTGGGCTCTTAATACAAGCGTGTTGGTCTCTTAATACAAGCTTGATGTTCTCTTAATACAAGCTTGTTGGTCTCTTAATACAAGATTGTTGGTCTCCTAATACAAACTGGATGGTCTCTTAATACAACCGTGTTGGTCTCTTAATACAATTTTGATGTTCTCTTAATACAAGCTTGTTGATATCTTAATACAAGCTTGTTGGTCTCTTAATACAAGCTTGATGTTCTCTTAATACAAGCTTGTTGGTCTCTTAATACAATATTGTTGGTCTCTTAATACAAGCTTGTTGGTCTTTTAATACAAGCTTGATATTTTCTTAATATAACCTTGATGTTCTCTTAATACAAGTGTGTTGGTATCTTAATACAAGCTTGTTGGTCTCTAAATACAAGCTTGTTGGAATCCTAATACAAGCTTGCTGGTCTCTTAATACAATATTGTTGGTATATTATTACAAGCGTGTTGGTCTCTTCTTAATACACGCTTGATGTTCTCTTACTACAAACTTGTTGGTCTCTTAATACAAGAGTGTTGGTCTCTTAATACAATAGTGTTGGTCTCTTAATACAATAGAGTTGGTATTTTAATACAAGCCTGACGTTTTCTTAATACAAGCTTGTTGATATCTCAATACAAGATTGTTGGTGTCTTAATACAAGCTTGTTGGTCTCTTAATACAAGCTTGATGTTCTTTTAATACAAGCGTGTTGGTCTCTTAATACAATATTGTTGGTCTCTTAATAAAAGCTTGTTGGTCTTTTAATACAAGCTTGATATTTTCTTAATACAAGCTTGATGTTCTCTTAATACAAGTGTGTTGGTATCTTAATACAAGCTTGTTGGTCTCTAAATACAAGCTTGTTGGTATCTTAATACAAGCTTGTTGGTCTCTTAATACAATATTGTTGGTATTTTAATACAAGCGTGTTGGTCTCTTCTTAATACAAGCTTGATGTTCTCTTAATACAAACTTGTTGGTCTCTTAATAGAAGCGTGTTGGTCTCTTAATACAATAGTGTTGGTCTCTTAATACAAAAGAGTAGGTATTTTAATACAAGCCTGAAGTTTTCTTAATACAAGCTTGTTGATATCTTAATACAAGCTTGTTGGTCTCTTAATACAAGCTTGTTGGTCTCTTAATACAGTAGTGTTGGTCTCTTAATCCAAGCGTGTTGGTCTCTTAATACAAGCTTGATGTTCTCTTAATACAAACTTGTTAGTCTCTTAATACAAGCGTGTTGGTCTCTTAAAACAATATTGTTGCTATCTTAATACAATAGAGTTGGTATTTTGATACAAGCCTGAAATCTTCTTAATACAAGCTTGTTGATATCCTAATACAAGCTTGTTGGTCTCTTAATACAAGCCTGCTGGTCTCTTAATACAGTATTGTTTGTCTCTTAATACAAGCGTGTTGGTCTCCTAATACAAGCTTGACGATCTCTTAATACAAGCTTGTTGGTCTCTTAATACAAGCTTGATGTTCTCTTAATACAAACTTGTTAGTCTCTTAATACAAGCGTGTTGGTCTCTTAAAACAATATTGTTGGTATCTTAATACAATAGAGTTGGTATTTTGATACAAGCCTGAAATCTTCTTAATACAAGCTTGTTGATATCCCAATACAAGCTTGTTGGTCTCTTAATACAAGCCTGCTGGTCTCTTAATACAGTATTGTTTGTCTCTTAATACAAGCGTGTTGGTCTCCTAATACAAGCTTGACGATCTCTTAATACAAGCTTGTTGGTCTCTTTATACAATCTTGTTCATCTCTTCAGCTTGTTGGTCTATTAATACAAGATTGATAATAGTGATTAAAGACTCAACAACAACTATGCAATGTACCTTTTAACCAGCTGTAAAGAAAGAATTAAAACAAAATTAAAATCATGGACCTATATACATGTGAATGTAGGTCTATGTTAAAATTAATCTCTGTTTCTGGAAAGTTTCGGTGACATACAGTCAGTCAACCCCGCTCTACTAGAGAGCACTTGTTATAAGAGAGCACTTGTGTTAAGAGACCACTTTTTCTCTTCCGGCACACGGCAATTTTGAAGAATGTATCAAACGCTGAAATTAGCGTCTCGGTTTGTTTATCCAGTATAATTTTGATGTTAAACCTGCTTGAATATAATTAAATAAAATGTTGAGTTTTCATTTGTTGGTATTATTCTTGCATAGGTTTAGTTATAGTATTGGTATTGGTGCACTTTAATCAAACGTTAATAATATGCAAAAATAATTTGTACTATATTCTTATAATTATGTAGAAAAACTAACGGGACACACACCATATGTTGAGTTTTTAAAAGATCAAGATTGCCGTGTTTCCCTTTAATACGTGGTTGACTATATTTCTATCAATGAATATTCTAATACACGGAATTGCATCTCTGACGCCTTTTTCGGAAATTATTAATTGAACCACTTCTTTTAAAGGCAGAATATGCTTATTAACACATACACTGAAACAGTTGACGAAGCACTCGGAAGCGTTACAACTTAGAGAACTATGTTAACAAATAAACCGAATAAAATTAAACTGTACACACTATGCCGTGTGTGTGTGTAGTTCGAAGGTTTAAAGACCGTCCGCCAACTAACACGACAAGTTTCCCTGCCGCGATGGGCACAATAGAGTCTGGTCTGTTCTAGTTGAGTATGTTGGTTGATCTGGTGCTGCTGTGTTGCTGTGTCGTCGGTTCTCTTGTAGGTATGTAGGTGGATGTCGCTGCTGCTCTATGTAGTTGTCGCTGTGGCGGTGAAGTGGTGGTCTGGTGGTCGAGGTGGCCTGCATCCGCTACGCTACATCCGCTAGGTGTATTGCCCTACAGCCGCTAGTGGTCGGGGGTCCTTGTGTTTGGGGCCACACCCGTCACATATGGCCCCTGCGCTGCTGACATCATCTGGATAGCTGTGTGGATGGTACCCCCTCTTCAGCTGGTTGACTACGGTCGAATTTAGGCCTCGGCGTCGATCCCTAACTATTACTGACTAGTTACTGCTACGTTGATACATCTACTCTGTGTTGGTGGATCTCGGCTCCGGCCCGCGGACTTCTGTCTTCCAGCTTCCAAGCGAGTTCACTGCTATCTGATCAGATGATGGCTGCCTTGACGGGGGCGCAGGGGACTTCTTCACTATCAGTCAAGTGACACTCAGGCTCCTGAACCGAGACAAACCAGTTCAGAAGTACCAGTGTGTTAGTCACTATACGCGAATATAGTGATTTACCCCACCAGTAATGTTGTACAGGGCTGGCAATGCGTACCCCCATACAAACACCATGAGTGTCACCAGTGCCCTCTCCGCGACGTGCACGCTGTGAAGAACAATGCACTGCCGAATAAATATTTGTGTACTAATTAAGCTGTATCCCATACACGCTGCGCCGACGCTAAGTGTGCAGATCCAAATGGTTTATTTATAGCACAGGTAATGTTTATGTAAACACAAGAGTTACAAAGTCAGCGTGTCTTTTTAACGAAGCGTACGTTTCTAATCAGTTGTTTCTATTAACGGCTGGGCACATGGGGGGATTTAATGCAAATCTGACAGTAATATTATACACAATTTTATACAACTACTTGACACAAAGTCTCTATCATCTCCGTTAAGGTTAACAATAAGCATATTCTGACTTTAAGAGACCATCTGTGTTAAAAGAACAAGTTTGCTTTTTCCTCTTTAACTAGTCTCTTATAAATATTACGTACATACGTACAGGCACTTCCCGTATGGAATTAACTGGTATTTGGGAGGTTTCATGTCCGACATATGTACGATGGATACTAACAGGCACTTCCCGTGTGGAACTAACTAGCATATGTGAGGGTTCAGGTCCGACATATTATGTACGATGGATACCTACAGACTCTTCCCGTGTGAAATTAACTGGTATCTGGGAGGGTTCAGGTCCGACATATGTACGATGGATAATATCTGGGAGGGTTCAGGTCCGACATATGTACGATGAGGGTTCAGATCCGACATATGTACGATGGATACTTACAGACACTTCCCGTGTGGAACTAACTGGTATCTGGGAGGGTTCAGGTCCGACATATGTACGATGGATACTTACAAACACTTCCCGTGTGGAACTAACTGGTATCTGGGAGGGTTCAGGTCCGACATATGTACATGGATACTTACAGACACTTCCTGTGTGGAACTAACTGGTATCTGGGAGGGTTCATGTCCGACATATGTACACGGATACTTACAGACACTTCCCGTGTGGAACTAACTGGTATCTGGGAGGGTTCAGGTCCGACATATGTACATGGATACTTACAGACACTTCCCGTGTGGAACTAACTGGTATCTGGGAGGGTTCATGTCCGACATATGTACACGGATACTTACAGACACTTCCCGTGTGGAACTAACTGATATCTGGGAGGGTTCAGGTCCGACATATGTACACGGATACTTACAGACACTTCCCGTGTGGAACTAACTGGTATCTGGGAGGGTTCAGGTCCGACATATGTACGATGGATACTTACAGACACTTCCTGTGTGGAACTAACTGGTATCTGGGAGGGTTCAGGTCCGACATATGTACGATGGATACTTACAGACACTTCCCGTGTGGAACTAACTGGTATCTGGGAGGGTTCAGGTCCGACATATGTACGATGGATACTTACAAACACTTCCCGTGTGGAACTAACTGGTATCTGGAGGGTTCAGGTCCGACATATGTACATGGATACTTACAGACACTTCCTGTGTGGAACTAACTGGTATCTGGGAGGGTTCATGTCCGACATATGTACACGGATACTTACAGACACTTCCCGTGTGGAACTAACTGGTATCTGGGAGGGTTCAGGTCCGACATATGTACATGGATACTTACAGACACTTCCCGTGTGGAACTAACTGGTATCTGGGAGGGTTCATGTCCGACATATGTACACGGATACTTACAGACACTTCCCGTGTGGAACTAACTGATATCTGGGAGGGTTCAGGTCCGACATATGTACACGGATACTTACAGACACTTCCCGTGTGGAACTAACTGGTATCTGGGAGGGTTCAGGTCCGACATATGTACACGGATACTTACAGACACTTCCCGTGTGGAACTAACTGGTATCTGGGAGGGTTCATGTCCGACATATGTACACGGATACTTACAGACACTTCCCGTGTGGAACTAACTGATATCTGGAAGGGTTCAGGTCCGACATATGTACACGGATACTTACAGACACTTCCCGTGTGGAACTAACTGGTATCTGGGAGGGTTCAGGTCCGACATATGTACACGGATACTTACAGACACTTCCCGTGTGGAACTAACTGGTATCTGGGAGGGTTCATGTCCGACATATGTACACGGATACTTACAGACACTTCCCGTGTGGAACTAACTGATATCTGGGAGGGTTCAGGTCCGACATATGTACACGGATACTTACAGACACTTCACGTGTGGAACTAACTGATATCTGGGAGGGTTCATGTCCGACATATGTGCACGGATACGTACAGACACTTCCCGTGTGGAACTAACTGGTATCTGGGAGGGTTCATGTCCGATATATGTACACGGATACTTACAGACACTTCCCGTGTGGAACTAACTGGTATCTGGGAGGGTTCATGTCCGACATATGTACACGGATACTTACAGACACTTCCCGTGTGGAACTTACTGATATATGGGAGGGTTAATGTCCGACATATGTACACGGATACTTACAGACACTTCCCGTGTGGAACTAACTGATATCTGGGAGGGTTCAGGTCCGACATATGTACGATGTATTTAGTCTCTCCTGTTATATTCATCATCGTCTCGTTCACAATATACCGCATTTCGCTGAAAACAAGTGTATGTACTTTGTTCAGAACTATAAGATCATTGTTGTATGTTTATTTAAGTTTACTATATGTGTTAAAGAGGCTCTGCCTATGGCTAGTGTTTTTTTTTATATAACACTAAGTACTTAATATTACTGTAATCAGTACACTATATTTACTACATAAAGCGACTGGCTCTCTCCCTCTCAATTTAAACAGTCTACGATCAACATGTATAATACGGATATAAACAGTAGAAAACGAAAATCAGTAAGGGGTGAGAAAAAACCCCGTGACTAATGTACAAACTGGGTATGTCGCTACCACGAGACATGTCCTACCAACCCCCGCCACTCATTTCAATTTGCATGCAATTATTAGATTCAAATTAAGGGGAATAAGCGATTCAGGAAATTTGATTGAGTCAATCGCTGTTAAGAGAGTTACACCCCTTTCAAAATGTATAGCAAACAATAAGGAAACCAAAGTAACGTATTCCCGTTATTTTCAAATTATGATCAAAGGGAGACAACAGTTGGTTCTTTAAGAAAATAACGCATTTAAGTTATTACGAAAATAAAGCGTACACGTTACACCCTTGACTGGTAATCGTATACAAACGTCACTATTTGGATATTTTGTGGAGAAACATGAGTTTTATTCTTTTCTGGAATCGAAATACAATTTAAAAATCTTAAAGGTATTCCAGTCTTTTTATTCCATTCAAATTGTGCCGATTTACGTTGTTTTTAGCTGTACTGGCCACCGTGGTCTGTTGTCCGTCGTCCGTTTTATTCCGCCCACCCGTCCGTCCGTCCGTTATTTTGATGTCATCGCTCTAGCATTTTCATTTTGCAATAGATCTTTAACAAATTTGACTAGAATCTTTATATTAATGAAAGCTCGAATAAATACGAAAACCACTAATATTGAATAATAAACACCAGAGTTAGGTCCCTTGATTTAATGGAAAATGTTATACTTTGCTTCGTCAGTTTGGCTCTTGGACCTTCATTTAGCCTCCGATTCTTTTACAACTTGACCTGAGTCTTGAGTCTTAATATCATTGAAAGCTTAAAAACGAGTTCGAAAACTACTGGTATTGGATAGTAAACATCAGAGTTATGGCCCTTTATTTTAATGAAAATGCAAAATTTTGCTTTGTCAACGTCCTAGCACCGTCATTTTGCATCCAATATTTACCAGAATCGTTATATTAATAACATCTCGGATGACTTTGAAAAACACTAATATCGGATAATAAACATCAGAGTTTGATGAATTTAATGAAAACAATGCTTTACTTTGTCTTGTCAATACTCTAGCACCTTCTTTTTGCATCTGATCTTTACCAAACGTGACCAGAGTTTTATTATTGATGAAAATTAGTTCTAAAACCACCTTTACTGGAAAACAAACGTCAGAGTTATGGCCCTTGATTTATAAAAATATGCTATATTTTACATTGTTCTATAGATACTTCATTTTTCATCTGATCTTTACCAAACTTGGTCCGAGTTTAGCAAAAAGCTTGAACAACTGTAATACCAGCCACACTGTAGCAGAAAGAGCCACCCTACTACCCCCGTCCTCACCTCCTCCATGTGCAGTTTTTTATTGTTAAAAAACAAAAATGAAGTTATATCGTTTTTTCGGTCCTAGTAAAATGCCTAGACAAATTCAAAAAGTAACCATGTCAGACTAGAAGAAACATAAGAGTTAGGGCTCTGGAATTATTGATACATACATGTTTTACGAAACTTCCTCCGAGTCTTTCACATCAACGGTCTTTCACTAAAACGGCGTACATATTTTATAAAATGTGACTGACTTTAACTTACTACTTTAACTTACGTCGCGCAGCACGCGTCTCCATCGCCAGGTAATCCGCCCAACGTGTACATTCCATTCGCACCGTATTCTTTATACAGACTTTCTTGTCGGACTTGGGCGGCGATTTGTATCCGCTGATCTAATTCTTCCATTGTAAAAAGAATTCCCCGAAACATTCCTAGTATTTCCTTGTAGCTGCAAAATGTAAAATAAAGATTGTGTTATATTATCATAGAGTGGACAGTTTAACAACACGTGAGATTCATCTTCCACAAAAGCAAAAGTCTGACAATTAAAACAGGTTCTTTGTTCTACCGATAAGGCTTGGTATCTACCTGTCTCAATTTTTAAAGGAGCGACGCCACATCTGAACTTTGCCAACGCACTTCTATGGCTCCTTTTAGTGTTTATGGTCACATATTCTTCGGTTTCATAGTGCATTTTAAACAACTTGTACTTTCGTAACTTATTTCTGCGATTTGTAACACCATTTTCAGAATTTACAGTAGAAAGTCAGTTTGTTTTATAGTTATCAAATAGTTTGCTCTGAACTGAGTTTATTATATCGCGTATATCACTTTTATTATACAATGTATCACAACAAAGATTAATATTTAAGGTACCACGCACTAATGTGTCTGTTCTAAAACACCAATTTTTACATTTTGATTTTAAGCGATATGTCCATTTAAAAACATGATTATTGATTCCAGTTTCGTCCATATTGTTGAGCCTAAACCAATGCTACAGAACGGTTTTCCATTGTTTCGTATAGGCCGGTAACCACCCCATATTTCCATTAGTTGCTGCGTTCGACGAATACTTCCCGACGCCGAGGAAGAACCGACATGCCCAATTCTGTACTGCATTGATTGCTGAGAATTCCTTTGTTCCCCATACCGAGGCGCCGGAGCTGATGATAGGCCAAACCATTGTATCGTAAAATTTCGTGAAAACGTCGTTTGGCATTCCCCCAATGCTCTTAAACTTTGAGATTAGCAGTCCGAGAGCCCTAGTCGCTGACTGGGCTACGTATTTTACAGTGACATAAAGTCAAGTGTTTCGTTAAGGACTAGTCCCAGATATTTATATCTTTCCACACATTCAATTTTTGAGTCGCCGCACTGAAATACTATATTCGTCCGTTGAACTGATGGATTTCTAAAGTGCATAACTTTTGTCTTTTCACTGTTTATAGACATTTTGTTCACATTGCACCACTGGGATAGTATGTTAAGAAGTAACTGAAGGTCACCCTCGTTTCCCGCTAGTAAGACCAAGTTCTGTCTACTTTGTCGTAGGCCTTCCTAAAATCTACATATGCGACAAACTACATGTAATTTACAGTACACTACCAGTTTTATTCTAAATTACTGTTTTTACTCTCACTGCTTGAAATGGCGGAATGAAACTTTACACCTAAAGTAAAGTAAAGCATGCGGGAATCTTAGTTTACACATAAAGTAAAGCTTGGGGGAATCTTAGTTTACACATAAAGTAAAGCATGGGGTGAATCTTAGTTTACAAATAAAGTAAGCTTGGGGGAATCTTAGTTTACACATAAAGTAAAGTTTGGGGAATCTTAGTTTACACATAAAGTAAAGCATGGGGTGAATCTTAGTTTATACATAAAGTAAAGCATGGGGTGAATTTTAGTTTACACATAAAGTAAAGCTTGGGGGAATATTAGTTTACACCTGAAATAAAGCTTGGCGGGATCTTATTTTAAACATAAAGTAAAGCATAGGGGAGTCTTAGTTTACCACCTAAAGTAAAGCATGGGGGGAATCTTAGTTTACACCTGAAATAAAGCATGGCGGAATCTTGGTTTAAACCTAAAGTAAAAGCATGTGGGAATTTTAGTTTCCACCTAAAGTAAAGCATGGAGAAATCTTAGTTTACCACCTAAAGTAAAGCATGGGGGAATCTTAGTTTACCATCTGAAGAAAATCATGGGGGAATCTTACTTTACCACCTAAAGTAAAGCATGGCGGAATCTTAGTCTACCACATAAAATAAAGCATGGGGGAATCTTAGTTTACTACCTAAAGTAAAGCATGGGTGAATCTTAGTTTACCACATAAAATAAAACATGGGGGAATCTTAGTTTACCACCTAAAGTAAAGCATGGCGGAATCTTAGTTTACCACATAAAATAAAACATGGGGGAATCTCATAGTTTACCACCTAAAGTAAAACATGGGGGAATCTTAGTTTACCACCTAAAGTAAAACATGGGGGAATCTTAGTTTACTACCTAAAGTAAAGCATGGGGGAATCTTAGTTTACCACATAAAATAAAACATGGGGGAATCTTAGTTTACCACCTAAAGTAAAGCATGGAGGAATCTTAGTTTACCACATAAAATAAAACATGGGGGAATCTTAGTTTACCACCTAAAGTAAAGCATGGGGGAATCTTAGTTTACCACCTAAAGTAAAGCATGGGGGAATCTTAGTTTACCACCTAAAGTAAAGCATGGGGG
Source organism: Cyrtodaria siliqua (assembly GCA_037043455.1). Classification (NCBI taxonomy): domain Eukaryota; kingdom Metazoa; phylum Mollusca; class Bivalvia; order Adapedonta; family Hiatellidae; genus Cyrtodaria; species Cyrtodaria siliqua. The sequence continues at coordinate 20,279 of JAWPHD010014776.1, read as the reverse complement.
AATCTTGTACTACCTCTTAATTTAAAGCCATGCTTCATGCTTGTAATATACTTAATTTAACATATAATGTCAAACCGTGCTCTTCATGCTTGGGGTATACTTAGTTTACCACCTAATGTAAATCATGTGGGAAGGGAAATCTTAGCGTATCGTCTAATGTAAAAGCTTGCTTAATGCTTATAGTACACTTAGTTTACCATATAATGTAAATCATGGGATAATCTTAGTTTACCACCTATTGTAAAACATTGGGGAAATGGAATTTTAATTTACCACCTAATGTTCAGCCCAGCTATGCTTGAAGTATATTTAGTTTATATATTATCTTATGTAAAGCATACGGGAATCTGAGTACAACCTTAGGTAAAACCGCGCTCTTCGTTGTTGGATTAGTTTTAGTTTACCACCTTATGTAACGCTTATGAATCGACTTTGTTAAGTAAAATAAGTGGGTGAGATAAAAAGAATGTCTCCCGTTTGGGGACCCCCCCCCCCCCCCCCCCCCCTCACTCACCCACTCTCTCACACACACACAACACACGCACACACGCACACACACACACACACAATCGTATGCTGCATGCACTATACATTAGACCACAAGCTTATGCTACATGCAATATTTATAGATCTCCCTGCTTTGTGGTTTCAGAGTGTTCTATTTTTTTCAAGTTTTTGAAATCTCAGGGGGATTGGCGGACGGACGGACGGAGGACGGACGACAAAGAGTGATCACAATAGCTCATATTTTAGCATTCGGCTCAGGTGAGCTAAATATTACAGGGGGTACTTTGTTTTCAAATTTTCTCAAGTCTATTTGTTCAAGATGTTTACTTCAAAAAGTAATATGATTTGACATTTATTCTATGACCCACCCCAATTTAGCACGTATTTTGCGTCTCGAATGTTTAATCCGCAACCCGCCCACTGTAATAGAACGTACTGTATACAAGGTCGTCGTAATGTCGCCGTCGGCTAAGTTTGTTGTTCAATATGTTAACTATATTATTGTTTACAAACACACTATATATACACACACACTGATACAAACAAGTAGAGCAAGTAGATAAATTGAACTGTTGTTTGTTTGGTGGTTAACATAATTTTTCAGCACATTTTACTTATTTATTACAAGGTTATTATCAATTATGTTTCTCGGTTTCATAATTTAAACAAAAAACATTTATTTGATAAAGTTTTATCATGTTCTGATTTGTCATGTTCTGGATACCATTCTTTAATCTCCACCCAGAGTACACTCGTTCCTCATTTGACTCTGTCAACGTCAAAGGAAGTAGTAGGGCGAACGGTTAGGACACGTGATTATTCAAAAACGTTATGACGATGTTTACAATAAATCCTTTTGCGTGATCTGCAAAGATAACATATAGACCTATATTAAATAATTTTTATTTCTATGAGTTAATATTTTTAAGTAAATTTCTGTTATCGAGCTTCGGTTTGAAATGTTTACATATGCGTTTCCATTGAGGGGACCTAAGTACGTATTACTTTTGTATTAAAATAGTCCCGATTAAAACTAAATTGTTTTCATGCATTATTTCAAATCATGGCAACATCTAATTTGCAAATATTCTGAAAATTATATTTACACAAGAAATAAATAAGTTTCAGGCAAACATATTCCAATTTAACTGGTTTTACCAAAATCTTGTAATTTAGTAGTTAGCAGATGTGAGTGCAAGGAACGATAACTCTGCGTGGAGATTGACCATTCTTATGTTTTAATACTGGTTTATGGGAGGTAACTCTAACATTTACCTTGTATCAAAACTTATAAATGAGAATAAAGAACACTCGGTGCCATGCCAATGTTTTCAACTACTTCACATTTTATATGCCATCCCGAAAACAACAGAAACGTTTACAAAATATTTACACCGTTTCTAAACCTATTGATGACGAGGTATATATATATATAACTTACATATTTGTCAAACTCTATAGACACAGTATAAACGATTTTAACAAGACGTGCCGAACTCCAAAACTGGAGCGTGGAATTAATAGTTACCAACACAATTTATTTTACGCATATTCAATCACGTGTATTTAATAATCTGTGAATAAACCTATGCATTTAACTGCACATATACATTATTATATGACCTGAACACCTGGCTAGAGTTTTGATAAACGGTTTTGTAGTGTAATTTTGGCGTTATCTGGCGGGTTAGTTTCTTTAAGCTAGGTGTGTGCACATAGAGGATCTTACATGAGTACTCATTCATTATTGAATTTATTAAACGAGTTGGCAAAATGATATAATTCGAGGCTCTTGCCGAGCATATATCATTTTTGCTAACGAGTTTAATAAATTCAATACTGAATGAGAACGAATGTTAGATTCTATTTATCACATAACTCACATATCGACTTTGCATTTTGCATTTTGCCTGTCGCTTTAACACGCGAAACCGACATAAACCGTGGGAATTGGATCATAGTCATTATCGATTTTGTTGACAGCGCTTACTAGGCTTATTTGCATACTTATATAACTAGTGGTATATCGAAAATATAGAATGGTGTTATTCCACTCCCACACCGTAAGTTATGTGATAAAAGGTAGTGCTAAACTTATTGTGTTCCGTATATGTCAAATTTGATACCTTGATCCACTTTTATACAGACTTACTTGACTTTCAAATGTTAATTCTTGCATATTATACTTATTTATTGTTTTGTATGATTTAATGATGTTTAATGATTTATCGCCATTGATAGGTATTGTTTAGTGTAACCATGTAACCTTTACATGCGGACCTAAGTGAAATAAAGAAGTTTGAAGTTTGAAGAAGTTACAGTAGCATGAAAAATGAAAATTGCCGGTAATGCGTATTCGTAGTCTGGGATGTATTATTATTATGTTGTATTATTATCATTATCATTATCATTATTATTATTGTGGTTGTTGTGGTTGCTGCTGGTATTACTAGTACTACTACTATTATCATCATCATCATTATTATTATTGTGGTTGTTGTTGTCGCCGCTGGTATTACTATTACTACTGTTCATCATCATCATCATCATCATCATCATCATCATCATCATCATCATCATCATCATCATTATCATCATCATCATTATTGTGGTTGTTGTTGTCGCTGCTGGTATTACTATTACTACTATTCATAACCATCATCACATCATCATCATCATCATCATCATCATTGTGGTGTGTTGTTGTCGCTCCTGCTATTACTATTATTACTATTATTATTATTAATTATCATCACCATCAGCACCATCGGCACCATCACCATCATCATCATCATCATCATCATCATCGGTATATATTATTATTATTATTATTATTATTATTATAAATGAAGTTCAGTATTAATTACTAAGGTTACACGATATATAATATTTTAACATCTACTGAAATATGCGAATAAAACGTTCTAAGTGATACCCGGCAGTGTTGATATTTTAAAAACTCACGGCGTCCCGTTAATTTTTCTACATAACCTGCATTTGTTTAATCATTAAAATATTACTTTTAGGAATAGAATAAAGCTTATTGTTTTTACATAGTATTAACTGTTGATTATATTGCACCAATAATATATTTAAACCAATGGTTAAATAAGACGAAACAATGAAAACTCTTCTTTTAAGAAAAAAAAATGCAAGCAGGTTTAAATTTAAAGGGACACATGGCAATCTTGAAGTCATTATCATGCAATAAAATTAGCATCTCGATTTATTAATCCAGTATCATTTTGACTTCATTTCAAATCTGCTTGAATAATATTAATGATTGAACAAATGTAATTTATATATGTAGAAAAACTAACGGGACGCCGTGAGTTTTTAAAAATGCTAGATTTTAAGTCAAAATGATACCGGATAAATAAATCGCGACGCTAATTAACACTTCAAGATTGCCGTGTGTCTCTTTAAAATAATAAAATTAAGGTTTTGTCTATATAATCCAGACAAATGATGCAACGCCCCGTTCGAGAATAACACAATATTATACGAGAGAACTTTTATAAAAACACCACCACATACTTGTCATACCTTATTCTGCCACAATATGCGTCAAAGCAGATGGGTTTTTTGAGTGTGCTGGCCGCCATGGTGGCCAGTCCCTGGGTCAGATCACCCATCAGTCCGACCCATAGCATCAGTACTATACTGAGACTTGCAGACGACTTCATTCTTGCAGATTAGACAAACATAAACACGAAATATAATTAATGTTCGTAAAGACATGTAGCACGATAAAAAAATCCAATTCTGAAAACAAGACGCCTTAAAACAGTCTAGTGACACTTGTTAATGTAAATCTGGTTAAGGACTGATAATAATTAAATAAAATTAAATTGCTACACTTAATCACGTATACACTTTGTTGAACAACAAAACCCCAATCAATTAAACATCTCCGCATGAAATGAACTGCTCGCTTCCCGTGTAAAGAGGTTATTAGTAGTGTGTGTAAATAATAGATATTTACAATGTATAGTTTCCAAATAAGCTATTTTTAGAAATGGACTATTGTCAACATGTAGCTCTACTGGACGTGCCCTGGGTAAGTTTTGTTGAACGTTTTAGTATATATTGAACGTTTTAGTATACAAAAAAGAAATATCTTTAAAAAAGATAGTCGGCGCGATCTTTAAAAAAGATAGTCGGCGCGTTTGGGTAAGCACAATATAAGTGATTGATGGTCACGAAGTGAAATAATTTTAATAGCGAAGTGTAAGGTAGAGAGTAGAGCAATAAAACTTTTTCTATATGTATTCCGATAAAAGTTGACACGGCAGTGCCAATGTGGGACAAGTTAGTACCTTCCATTAGTTAAAATATTCAAAGGGCCATAACTCTGAAAACAAGAGGCCCACGAGGGCCTGAATCGATCTACTTGCAAAGTGTACTCTGTTAGATTATGTTACATGCACAATATTAAAGCTTTAACCTTGTGGTTTCAAAAAAGAAGATTTTTAAATGTATTTCCTAATATTTCTATGCAAAACTTTTGACCCCCGGTGAGGGGCTTATTCTGACCCCAGGGACTCCATTTGTACAACTTGGTAAAGGACCACTATATGATGCTACATGCAAAATATCAAAGCTGTAGCCCTTATGGTTTCAGAGAAGAAGATCCGGGCATCTTGAAAAATCACATGACTAGGAAATCACGGGGATATGCATTTTTTAATTGGGTTTCATTACCAGTTACCATGTAAAATTAACGCACTTTGCAAGAAAACAGAATAATGTATGTGCACTTTCAGCATTTCTATTCCTTTCTTCATCTTTTCCGGTCACGACTGAAGTACAGCGTAACAAATCACCTAACGAATTACCATTTATCAACAACTACACTCTATAAACAAATCTACTAGTTTCCTTTGGCCTTGTCAGGCAAATTTAGCCAATCAGCATTCAGTTTAATAAAAACTGTAGGCTTTCAGAATTTCTGTATCGCTTTCAACTCGAGTTTTGATAGGCTTACACAGACACACCTTCTGCGAGGCCAAAAGCCAGCTTAAATGGCTGGCGCCGAAAAAAGGGACAGTTAGTTAAACGGTTTGTTTGTTTGCTTTGTTTGAATGGTGTTTTACGTCATTTTTAGCAAATGTTAGGCCATTTATGAAGGTCGATTATTGTGATGGAGGCAGACCAACCACTTAATTATTCCTGAGTAGAACCCTTACTGTATACCTCCCATCATACGTAAACAGGTGCGTATGAGTTGGGGTAGGGAAGGGCTAATATATAAGACATAATGTAAGGGTACATTGGAGAAAAAAAACGTTTATCGAAGATTTTATAATTTAACGCTGTTTTGCCTCTAAAAGTACTGTAATTCTACTGCATAAATACTCGTGGCAGTTAATTACGGAATGACTTCACTGATGCTACTGCATTAATACACGCGTCAGTTATCTACGGACTGACTTCACTGATGCTACTGCATAAATACACGCATCAGCTATCTACGGACGCGTCAGTTATCTACGGACTGACTTCACTGATGCTACTGCATAAATACACGCGTCAGTTATCTACGGACTGACTTCGCTGATGCTACTGCATAAATACACGCGGCAGATATCTACGGAATGACTTCGCTGATGCTACTGCATAAATACACGCGACAGTTATCTACGGACTGACTTCACTGATGCTACTGCATAAATACACGCGTCAGTTATCTACGGACTGACTTCACTGATGCTACTGCATAAATACACGCGTCAGTTATCTACGGAATGACTTCACTGATGCTACTGCATAAATACACGCGTCAGTTATCTACGGAATGACTTCGCTGATGCTACTGCATAAATACACGCGTCAGTTATCTACGGACTGACTTCGCTGGTGCTACTGCATAAAAACACGCGTCAGTTATCTACGGACTGACTTTACTGATGCTACTGCATAAATACACGCGTCAGTTATCTACGGACTGACTTCACTGATGCTACTGCATAAATACACGCGGCAGTTATCTACGGAATGACTTCGCTGATGCTACTGCATAAATACACGCGTCAGTTATCTACGGACTGACTTCACTGATGCTGCTGCATAAATACACGCGTCAGTTATCTACGGAATGACTTCACTGATGCTGCAACATAAATACACGCGTCAGTTATCTACGGAATGATTTCACTGATTCTACTGCATAAATACACGCTTCAGTTATCTACGGAATGATTTTACTGATTCTACTGCATAAATACACGCGTCAGTTACCTATGAAATGATTTCACTGATGCCGCTGCATAAATACACTTGTGCAGCAATCTACGGACTGACGTCACTGATTGACGGACTGTCTTCACTGATGCTACTTGATGCCACTACATAAATACACGCGGCAGTTATCTACGGACTGACTTGTGTGTATGTGTAGTTCTAAGGTTTATAGTCCGTCCGCCAACGAACACGTCAAACGGACTGACTTCACTGATGCTACTGCATAAATACACGCGTCAGTTATCTACGGAATGACTTCACTGGTGCTACTGCATAAATACACGTGTGCAACAATCTACGGACTGACTTCACTGATGCCGCTGGCAACATAAATACGCGTGTGCAACAATCTACGGACTGATTTCACTGATGCTGCTGCATAAATACACGTGTGCGGTAATCTACGGGCTGTCTTCAATATACCCAACAACCCTGTAGAGCGTCTTGTTTAAATCTCTTTCCAATTGCGCAGACGGCATTTTAGCTAGTTTAGATGATATAGATATATTGGTCCAGGTGTTATAAACAATCGGGTTTTAAATACAAATCGTGACAATACAGTATTACAGTTCAAATTTATTCACAAAAAAAGTGCTTCGAGGTATACCTCCTTTTTCCTTCATTAATTGTACGTCAGGTATTGACCGTTATCAGCCCGTAATCAACGAACACTGGTCACATGACCGAGCGTAAAATCCGTTCGTGACAAGAGACCTTCGCCGACTGAAGCGGAGTTGTCTGTGGATCTCAGTTTAATGTTTTATTAAAATACTATAACTAGTAAGGCGGGAAATAAATAATCAGGGTACACGGCGATGCTGTGGAAGTTAGAGTACACGGCGATGCTGTGGAAGTTAGGATACACGGCGATGCTGTGGAAGTTAGGGTACACGGGGTTGTAGTAGTTGGGGTCCACGGGGGTGTTGTAGAAGTAAGGGTACACGGTGATGTTGTCGAAGTTATGGTACACGGGGTGGTGGGGGGTGGGGGCGTTGGGGGGTTGGGAGGGGTGTGTGTAATAGTTGCGGTTCACGGCGATGTTGTAGAAGTTAAGGTACACGCCGATGCTGCGGATTTTTTTTCACAATTTCGCGCATCAACATAAACCAAACGCAAAAAGGGTGGCTAAATGTAAATGCAAACGTCTTTAAATGTAAAACGTGAGCGTCGCTAAATGTAATAAAAAAGGAGCTAAATGTAAAAACATTTTTTTGTTGCTAAGTGTAAAAGGAAAAAGCGACATATGTAAAAATGTGTGTAGAACAGTAAGTTATGTAATGGAAGATGTACATATGTAAATACTTTAACATGTACACGATAATTCACACAGGATAGACACTATTCGGTCATATTCGTGGTTTCGTTATTGATGTAGCTGCGTCTCAATAGGACAGTTATTGTGTGGTTAAATGGGTTTTGTGTTGTTTACTGGTTATATAATTGAGACTCTAGGCTTTATATATTTCCCAGTGATAATAATATTCCCCCATCAATATATATTGCATGAGATCGAGAATATCAAACAATTGGTAAAGATCATTATTGTGTTTTCATTTCATTTCATTTCATTTCATTTCATTTCATTCCATTCCATTCCATTCCATTCCATTCCATTCCATTCCATTTCATTTCATTTCATTTCATTCCATTCCATTCCATTCCATTCCATTCCATTCCATTCCTTCCTTCATTCCTTCATTCCTTCATTCCTTCCCTTCATTCCTTCATTCCTTCATTCATTCATTCATTCATTCATTCATTCATTCACATGACAAACTTGAGATACAAAACAATGTTACATATATGGCGTGACTTGTGTAGAGTGTGTGACAAGTGTAAACAAGAGGGCCTGTGGACGCTCTACTGGCTAACATGGCTCTTATAACATCAATGAAGCGAGTGACTGCAATTTACGTTATTTTGAAAGTTTTGGGCAAAATACAGCATCTTTAACTAAATCAAGGGCCATAACTAAACAATCTGGTAAAGTTTGGTAAAGATCAGATCAAAAATGAAGGTCCTATCGTATTAACGAGGCAAAATATATATTTTTTAACGAAATCAAGGGCCATAACTCAGCTGTTACTGGTCCGATCTGGCTGGTTTTCAAACTCGCCCCAAGCTATCATTGATATTAACAATATCTTAAAGTTTGGTAAAGATCTGATGAAAAATGAAGGCCCTATCGTCTTAACGAGGCAAAATATAGCATTTAAACAAAGTCAAGGGCCATTACTCCGCTGTTACTAGTCCGATATGGCTGATTTTCGAACTTGTCCGAGCTTTTATTGACATATACAATCTGTTAAAGTTTGGTAAAGATCAGATGAAAAAGAAGGCCATATCGTCTTAACGAGGCAAAATATAGCATTTTTAACAAAGTCAAGGGCCATAACTCCGCTGTTACTGGTCCGATATGGCTGGTTTTCGTACTTGTCTGAGCCTACATTGATATTAACAATCTGTTAAAGTTTGATAAAGATCAGTTAAAAAATGAAGGCCCTATCGTGTTAACGAGGTAAAAGTTAACAGACGACGGACAGACGACGGACGACGGACAACTCGCCATCCCATTGGCCAGTAGAGCTAAACATAGAAATAGTAGTAGTAGTAGCAGCAGTGGCAGTAGTATTAGAAGAAGCAACAGCAACGGCAGTAGTAGTAGTAGTAGTAGGTAGTTATAGTAATAGAAGTACTTGTAGTAGCAGTAGCAGTAGTAGCTGTGGTTACCATAGCTAAAATGGCTTCTTTTTTTTTTGCCATATGTAGACAACGCTAAATATAAAAACTTCGCTAAATATAAAAACGTCGCTAAATGTAAAAATGTCGCTAAATATAAAAACGTCGCTAAATGTAAAAATGTCGCTCTTTTTTATTGCATTTAGCGACGCTCACCTTTTTACATTTAAAGACGTTTCCATTTACATTTAGCCACCCTTTTTACGTTTTGCGACAACAGTTTTTACATTTAGCGACGTTTGTACATTTAGCGACGTTTTTACATTTAGCGTTGCTACCGTGCAGCTATTAGACAACACTGCCACCAAAATATGACAGTGTTATGGGTGTTGAAGAAGAGTAGAAATTCTGGTCCAAACTCTGGAGTTAAAGCCAGAATAGTACACTAGAAGACACCTCTCAAATTAAAAAAAACACCTGGTCAACGTACCAGATTTGGTACAGTTTAGTGCGGGCAAATGACTGTGTTTCATAAAAAGTATTTTAGCTTGATAACTTCCTGTTCGGAATGGCCCAGTAAACTTTATTCATAAGGCCAACATAGTAAAAATGCATTGTGTAGTGAGACCTATACAGCTTATAGCTGAGCTCAAAACCGAGGTCTGCTCGCTAAAATGCTTCGTGCAATACAGCGAGGATAAATAAACGCTTATACGTAAGGGAACATCGTTTGATATCCAAGGTTTTCGATCGGTAACATTGGTTCTCGAAAAAGTGAGAACCAAGGTTTTGATAAGTAGACACCATCGTGATATGAATGAACGATTGTTAAAAGCTGCGTGAGCCCCATACATACGGAAGAAAGTATCGAGATGTACATCCAAGTGTGTACGCTTATGGGGGGCACTGGGTAGGGGCACTGGATAGCTGCGTGAGCCCCATACATACGGAAGAAAGTATCGAGATGCACATCCAAGTGTGTACGCTTATGGGGGGCACTGGGTAGGGGCACTGGATAGCTGCGTGAGCCCCATACATACGGAAGAAAGTATCGAGATGCACATCCAAGTGTGTACGCTTATGGGGGGCACTGGGTAGGGGCACTGGATAGCTGCGTGAGCCCCATACATACTGAAGAAAGTATCGAGATGCACATCCATGTGTGTACGCTTATGGGGGACACTGGGTAGGGGCACTGGATAGCTGCGTGAGCCCCATACATACGGAAGAAAGTATCGAGATGCACATCCAAGTGTGTACGCTTATGGGGGGCACTGGGTAGGGGCACTGGATAGCTGCGTGAGCCCCATACATACGGAAGAAAGTATCGAGATGCACATCCAAGTGTGTACGCTTATGGGGGGCACTGGGTAGGGGCACTGGATAGCTGCGTGAGCCCCATACATACGGAAGAAAGTATCGAGATGCACATCCAAGTGTGTACGCTTATGGGGGGCACTGGGTAGGGGCACTGGATAGCTGCGTGAGCCCCATACATACTGAAGCAAGTATCGAGATGCACATCCATGTGTTTACGCTTATGGGGGGCACTGGGTAGGGGCACTGGATAGCTGCGTGAGCCCCATACATACGGAAGAAAGTATCGAGATGCACATCCAAGTGTGTACGCTTATGGGGGGCACTGGGTAGGGGCACTGGATAGCTGCGTGAGCCCCATACATACGGAAGAAAGTATCGAGCTGCACATCCAAGTGTGTACGCTTATGGGGGGCACTGGGTAGGGGCACTGGATAGCTGCGTGAGCCCCATACATACTGAAGAAAGTATCGAGATGCACATCCATGTGTGTACGCTTATGGGGGGCACTGGGTAGGGGCACTGGATAGCTGCGTGAGCCCCATACATACTGAAGAAAGTATCGAGATGCACATCCATGTGTGTACGCTTATGGGGGGCACTGGGTAGGGGCACTGGATAGCTGCGTGAGCCCCATACATACTGAAGAAAGTATCGAGATGCACATCCAAGTGTGTACGCTTATGGGGGATGGGGCACTGGGTAGGGGCACTGGATAGCTGCGTGAGCCCCATACATACGGAAGAAAGTATCGAGATGCACATCCAAGTGTGTACGCTTATGGGGGATGGGGCAATGGGTAGGGGCACTGGATAGCTGCGTGAGCCCCATACATACGGAAGAAAGTATCGAGATGCACATCCAAGTGTGTACGCTTATGGGGGGCACTGGGTAGGGGCACTGGATAGCTGCGTGAGCCCCATACATACTGAAGAAAGTATCGAGATGCACATCCATGTGTGTACGCTTATGGGGGGCACTGGGTAGGGGCACTGGATAGCTGCGTGAGCCCCATACATACGGAAGAAAGTATCGAGATGCACATCCAAGTGTGTACAATTATGGGGGATGGGGCACTGGATAGCTGCGTGAGCCCCATACATACGGAAGAAAGTATCGAGATGCACATCCAAGTGTGTACGCTTATGGGGGGCACTGGGTAGGGGCACTGGATAGCTGCGTGAGCCCCATACATACTGAAGAAAGTATCGAGATGCACATCCATGTGTGTACGCTTATGGGGGGCACTGGGTAGGGGCACTGGATAGCTGCGTGAGCCCCATACATACTGAAGAAAGTATCGAGATGCACATCCAAGTGTGTACGCTTATGGGGGATGGGGCATTGGGTAGGGGCACTGGATAGCTGCGTGAGCCCCATACATACGGAAGAAAGTATCGAGATGCACATCCAAGTGTGTACGCTTATGGGGGGCACTGGGTAGGGGCACTGGATAGCTGCGTGAGCCCCATACATACGGAAGAAAGTATCGAGATGCACATCCAAGTGTGTACGCTTATGGGGGATGGGGCACTGGGTAGGGGCACTGGATAGCTGCGTGAGCCCCATACATACGGAAGAAAGTATCGAGATGCACATCCAAGTGTGTACGCTTATTGGGGGCACTGGGTAGGGGCACTGGATAGCTGCGTGAGCCCCATACATACTGAAGAAAGTATCGAGATGCACATCCAAGTGTGTACGCTTATGGGGGGCACTGGGTAGGGGCACTGGATAGCTGCGTGAGCCCCATACATACTGAAGAAAGTATCGAGATGCACATCCAAGTGTGTACGCTTATGGGGGATGGGGCATTGGGTAGGGGCACTGGATAGCTGCGTGAGCCCCATACATACGGAAGAAAGTATCGAGATGCACATCCAAGTGTGTACGCTTATGGGGGGCACTGGGTAGGGGCACTGGATAGCTGCGTGAGTCCCATACATACGGAAGAAAGTATCGAGATGCACATCCAAGTGTGTACGCTTATGGGGGATGGGGCACTGGGTAGGGGCACTGGATAGCTGCGTGAGCCCCATACATACGGAAGAAAGTATCGAGATGCACATCCAAGTGTGTACGCTTATGGGGGGCACTGGGTAGGGGCACTGGATAGCTGCGTGAGCCCCATACATACTGAAGAAAGTATCGAGATGCACATCCATGTGTGTACGCTTATGGGGGGCACTGGGTAGGGGCACTGGATAGCTGCGTGAGCCCCATACATACTGAAGAAAGTATCGAGATGCACATCCATGTGTGTACGCTTATGGGGGCACTGGGTAGGGGCACTGGATAGCTGCGTGAGCCCCATACATACGGAAGAAAGTATCGAGATGCACATCCAAGTGTGTACGCTTATGGGGGGCACTGGGTAGGGGCACTGGATAGCTGCGTGAGCCCCATACATACTGAAGAAAGTATCGAGATGCACATCCATGTGTGTACGCTTATGGGGGGCACTGGGTAGGGGCACTGGATAGCTGCGTGAGCCCCATACATACGGAAGAAAGTATCGAGATGCACATCCAAGTGTGTACGCTTATGGTGGGCACTGGGTAGGGGCACTGGATAGCTGCGTGAGCCCCATACATACGGAAGAAAGTATCGAGATGCACATCCAAGTGTGTACGCTTATGGGGGGCACTGGGTAGGGGCACTGGATAGCTGCGTGAGCCCCATACATACGGAAGAAAGTATCGAGATGCACATCCAAGTGTGTACAATTATGTGGGATGGGGCACTGGGTAGACAGTGCGGAACAGTTTTCAGAGACAGTTTATTTAATATGCAAATATGTTTAAAGTTACAATGATACTGGATTAATAAACCGAAGTACCAATTTTAATGCTTGATACAAAAGTCAAGATTGTCGTGTATTTTTTAAAATCTCACGGCGTACGCTAGTTTTTTCTACATAGCTTGCATTTGTTCAATCATTAATATTAATTATAAGAATAGTATTAAGCAATTTGATTTTGTATATTATTAATTTTGTATATTATTGTACCAATAATACATTAAACACATATTGTATAATAAGAAGAAATAGTGAATACTTAGTTGTTTTTTTATTTAAATGTAACCAGGGTAGAAGTAAAATTGATACTGGATATATAAATCGAGTCACCCATTTCAAACATTTCAAGATTTTAAGGGTAGGGCGTTCTCCCGAAATATTATCAATCCGTCTCCTCTCTTTGGAGTGGCCCAAAACAAATCAGTTCACTTGAATTGATTTTCAACAGTGTGTCTTTATTGCATCATACACTATTGACTACACTGAACCACCATTTTACACAGTGGGCCTTATTATATTTGCATCCTACCTTGTTAAGTGTATTTAACGTTAAGGCCATAACAAAAAAATATGTGTGTTTGCCCGAACGCAACTGGTCCAAAAATTGGCTCGACTCCACATTTTTATTTTTCACATTGCCTACTCCTCCCCTATCTGGAAATACTTGAATAGCCCTTTGACAGTAAAAAAACACCAGTGTTTCCTCTTCATCGTTATTTATTTTATTTCCCAATTGTTTTTAGCTAGGAGTAAATGTACAAAGTTAAGATTTTCAACCTTGCAATACACACCCAGTATACTAAATCACCTTTAATAAGTACAAAATGTAGCGTGTTAAATCCATACAGTTTAACTTTAAACAGCATTCACAAAAGAAACTGACATAAAGAATTACCTACCTACCTACCCATCTGAAAAATCTAAGGTCGGGTTTGGGCAAACAAAAATATTTTTAAATGTGGCCTTAGATGTATTTACATTGTATAATATACAAACTGCTATATTTATCCGCGTTGACGTCAAGTATGGAACAGGTGTTAACTTACAATTGATATCTGGAGATGAGCATCTATATAATATTTAGAATTTATAACAAAGAATGTGACGAATGAATTCCTCTGCCTGTCAAGAGCTTAGCACCCAACAACACGTCATTATCTTGAATATAGTCAACACTGTTAATACTTTGGGACACGTTATACACACAGTCAGTTTGTTCAGAAGTTAGTAAATATAACTGAATGGACATATTTATGATAGTAATATACACAAAATGTGAAGAGAAACTAACAGAAACTAGAAAATAGTTTTGTCCATGGGACACGGATGTCACGTCTGAGCGCTTATCTTGAATGTAAACATTCCGGAACGTACGGGACAGACAATTTCTTTGTTTTCCAGCGCTTTTTTAAAGCAATGTATGACGGTAGAATTTTAGTGGTGGAGACAGACCACCCACTTATTCCTGGGTCGAACCAGTACTGTATACCTCCCGCCATCCGTAAAAAAACTTACAAGTCGAGCTCCCTGGGAGACTCGAACCCGCTGCGTTGAGATGTGAGAACATTTTAAACTCGGCGTCGTTACCAGGTCGAGGGGTGACCAGGGTAGCCCCACTTTATCGAGGGGTTATCAGGGTAGCTCCAATTTATCGAGGGGTGAGTGGAAAACTATTGTAACTATATATACATAAAGAACAAGATAATACAGTTTTACATTTAGCCCTCGTTTTGTGGCAGGGCATAACAAACAGCACTACTTAGAGATTGTAAAGTATTTAGTATTAGTAAAACGTTTCCATAATGCTGTTACACACCCATTATTTATTTAAAATGTTCCCTCTCGATTTTTGTAAAGAATTCATAAACAAGCTTCTGTGACATTCATGTACACGAAGTTTGTACGAATTTAGACAAAGCGAATCCGTGGTCGAGGGGTTAGACGTAAACTTTCACGCCTCTCACCGCTGCTGGTTCGAATCCCACTGGGAGCTCAGCTTGCGAATGGCGAAAGGTATAGAGTACTGATTCTACCCAGGAAAAACGCGATGGTCTGCCTCTACCACAAAAAGTCGACCGTCATATAAGACCTTAAATGAGCTAAAAATGAAAAAAGACATTATGGTAATCGTTTCGTAGTTCAATGTGTAGATGACCAAATAAAGCCTTGCGACAATCGTTTAGTAGTTCAACATGTAGACAAACTACGAGACTATATTACAGTTGCTTTAGTAGTTCAACATGGGGACAAACTACACGACTATATTACAATTGCTTTAGTATTTCAACATGTAGACAAACTACACGACTATATTACAGTTACTTTAGTATTTCAACATATATAGACAAACTACACGACTATATTACAGTTACTTTAGTAGTTCAACATGTAGACAAACTACACGACTATATTACAGTTACTTTAGTAGTTCAACATGTAGATAAACTACACGACTATATTACAGTTACTTTAGTAGTTCAACAAGTAGACGAACTACACGACTATATTACAGTTACTTTAGTAGTTCAACATGTAGATAAACTACACGACTATATTACAGTTACTTTAGTAGTTCAACATGGGGACAAACTACACGACTATATTACAATTGCTTTAGTAGTTCAACATGTAGATAAACTACACGACTATATTACAGTTACTTTAGTAGTTCAACATGTAGATAAACTACACGACTATATTACAGTTACTTTAGTAGTTCAACATGTAGACAAACTACACGACTATATTACAGTTATTTAGTAGTTCAACGTGTAGACAAACTACACGACTATATTATTATTACTTTAGTAGTTCAACATATAGACAAACTACTCGACTATAGTACAATTACTTTAGTAGTTCAAGATGTAGACAAACTACACGACTATATTACAGTTACTTTAGTAGTTCAACATGTAGACAAACTACAGGACTATATTACAATTGCTTTAGTAGTTCAACATTTAGACAAACTACTCGACTATATTACAGTTACTTTAGTAGTTCAACATGTAGACAAACTACACGACTATATTACAGTTACTTTAGTAGTTCAACATGTAGACGAACTACACGACTATATTACAGTTACTTTAGTAGTTCAACATGTAGATAAACTACACGACTATATTACAGTTACTTTAGTAGTTCAACATGGGGACAAACTACACGACTATATTACAATTGCTTTAGTAGTTCAACATGTAGATAAACTACACGACTATATTACAGTTACTTTAGTAGTTCAACATGTAGATAAACTACACGACTATATTACAGTTACTTTAGTAGTTCAACATGTAGACAAACTACACGACTATATTACAGTTATTTAGTAGTTCAACGTGTAGACAAACTACACGACTATATTATTATTACTTTAGTAGTTCAACATATAGACAAACTAAACGACTATATTACAATTGTTTTTGTAATTAAATTAAAAATATGTTTTGTCCGGTGAATACTCGTCTATGATCAAAAGATAAAGAATGTCATATTAAATTTTGTTCCTTGTTTTAATATAGGTGACGCTCTTTTCGTTTCATACTCCCCATCTCAAACCGACGTTCTCTCCGTGCTTCCCATATCTGTCATCATCCACATATACTACATGTATATAGAATACTCCACATCTCATACCGCCGTGCTTCCCTTATTTGTCAACACCCACATATAGCCTATTAGGTGTTTATAGAATTTTTCCCGTCTCATTCGGCCATGCTCTTCGTGCTTCCCTTATTTCTCAACACCCACATATAATATATGTATATAGAATACTCCTCGTCTCATACCGCCGTGCTTTCAGTGCTTTCCTTATGTATCAAGACCCACGTTTACTACATGTACTTAGAATACTCTAAATCTCATACCGCCCTGTTCTTCTTGCTTCCCTTATTTGCCAACAACCACATATACTAAATGTATATAGAATACTTCCGTCTCAAACCTCCGTGCTCTCTGTGCTTCCCTAATCTGTCAACACCCACATATATTACATGTATGTAGAATATCCCCGTCTCAAACCTCCGTGCTCTCTGTGCTTCCCTAATCTGTCAACACCCACATATATTACATGTATGTAGAATATCCCCGTCTCAAACCTCCGTGCTCTCTGTGCTTCCCTAATCTGTCAACACCCACATATATTACATGTATGTAGAATATCCCCGTCTCAAACCTCCGTGCTCTCCGTGCTTCCCTTATTTGGCAGCACTCACATATACTATATGTAGTATTGCCCGTCTATGATTTCTATAAGGATTCTTGTTACAATAAGTTATACATGCACACTTAATTAATATCTTATCAATCACGTACACGAACATAGACTTCTTACCATCTTTGAGTGGACTTCTTTTCTCCCGCCTGTTTAGCCGCTACGTTTTGTGGTGCGCTTGTAAATTTGACGTCATCGAAGTTCACAACAAACGCTATCCCTTGACCTTGAACGGTCGGCTCCATGCCTGGAGAAATAAAAATACGCTTGTGAATAACTACACATCTTGCTGTACAAATCAAATGCATGAAATTCTAAAAACAATATGTGTTTGTCAATTATTGGCTTTCAGTTTGCTGTTATACGGTACATTATCGAAAAAACACAACCCACCTTTTTCTTGTAGGTCTCGAATCTTGTCAGCCTGATCACAGGGACTGGGCTTCTTGAAATCTGTCGCTTTACTCAGAACTTCGTGAATGTCCCTCTCGTCTTCGTCGTCCCCAGAGGGACACACTCTATTCTTCTTCGTAAAACCGAGAAAACAGTTACCCATTTTGACTTTTACGCGATAGGAATATGAACACCCGCGATAAAGCTAGCTCAAACAAACTGCCCCGAAGCAACTATAGTTACGACGTCGTAACTATGACGTTACGCATTTATTACAGCGTCACAATCGTGTGTTGTCCCGGTCGTCATCAATTATTGAGCAAATTCAAAGCACGTGGTGCACCGACGTTGTTGCCCTCGAGCACGGAACGTAACAACCTCCGCGCAGTGATATTGTAGCCAATAATCCCTGCCACCACACAAAACACGTGACGATAGCTGAGGCCATGTGATTACAAAAAATGGCGATACACTAGGTAATGCTCATACTGACGTCATCCCGATTTTGTTCAAATTATCGATCGATTGCGAGAATGGATAATGATTGGTACACCAACACACTGATCAACCGGCTGCAGCGAAGTCAGATGGTTGCAGAGGTCAGATTGGCGAAATTGTTGGAAGTTAATGGTGGGGTTAGTATTTTTGCTTTCTATTGCGTATTTTGCTAAAATGTTTGGAAAATGATTATGAAGATTTGAAAAGGAATGACAGAAGAAAGCTTTCACTTTAAAAATCCGGTAATAAAACGACGTTAGTGCTTATAGCACCGTGTATAAATGTCCAAAAATTGGTAAAAACCATGAAATTTTCAGAATAAACACAAATAACGAACTGATATTCATAATTTTAATTCAATTTAAAAAGCTTGTCAAGATCGTCAATCCTTTCTGTATAACTGTAGCCTACAAAGTATCTCATTGAAATAATGAAAACTTTTCGAGCATTTTAAAGTCGACAGGGTGAAAAAAAATTCGAACCGGAATGTCAGATGTGTTTTATAAGTGCGAATGTTGAAGTCAGAGTGAACATTTCAGATACTTTGTACAGTTATACAGAAAGGATTGACGATCTTGACAAGCATTTTAAATTGAATTACAGTTGCGAATATCAGTTCGTTATTTGTGTTTATTCTGAAAATTTCATTGTTTTTACAAATCTTTGGCATTTATACAGGGTGCTATAAGCACTAACGTCGTTTTATTACAGGATTTTTAAAGTGAAAGCTTCCTCTGTCATTCCTTTTCAAATCTTCATAATCATTTTCCAAAGATTTTAGCGAAATACGCAACAGAAAGCAAAAATACTAACTGCATCATTCACTTCCAACAATCTCGCCAATCTGACTTCTCTGCAACCATCTGACTTCCCTGCAGCCGGTTGATCAGTGTGAGCAAACTCTTGCCGTAACCAACTGGCAATTGGCAATGACATCATCACCTTCGAGAAGATGTTGAAAACATTCAAACTGTTTTGGCTTGGGTGTAATCTCTTTATTAAATTTACGCACAGCTTCTGTAATGTTTTCAACGGATTACGTGTTTGTTTACAAGTAACCAAGTAACCGGTGTGCATATTCGCTAAAATAGATTTTTTGTTTATAAATAAATTATTTTTGTAACCAGATACCGTTTTTCACACTATTTTCCTATATTAATAACGAAGCAAGTTGAATTATTGACCTAAAAAACATTTAACCAAAAAATTAAACTTAGCTGGATTTCAGCTATAAATTTGTTTGGTGGTAGTGGTTACTGTAACATAAAGGGGATGTAACCACTGCGGGGTGTTTGGGAACGTAGCTGCATAATAATTAAGAAAAAAGGAGACTTTTTTTATGATAACGAAGAGAAATTAAAACTGGTATTGTATGCAGACAGGTTTAATATCAAATTGATACTGGATTAACACATCGAGATGATTAATTAAATACTTCAAGATTGTCGGGTACCCTTCTAATACAGATTAAGTTCCGCTACTATATGCTATATTGTTTGCGTCTCACTATCCAAGTATATTTTCTAACCCTTCTTCGTCCACTTTCAGCAGGTAGCCCGGTAAACGTGGAGAAGCAGCAGTGGATGGCGAAGTTGCTACTCTGTGAATTATGGACTCGAACCC
>JAWPHD010014775.1:0-59163 GCA_037043455.1 Cyrtodaria siliqua | reverse complement strand
ATTGAAACTTTGCAGGGATGATCAGTACCAAGCCTAGTTGTACATAGTCACCGTGTTCCAGTTGAATGACTTTTGGCGGAGTTATAGCCCTTTAAAGGTTTTAATACACAGACTTTGATCTGACTAGTTCTCCTGAACCCCTCGGCCAGGATTTCAATGAAAATTTGCAGGGATGATCAGCACCAAGCCTAGTTGCGGTTTACAGATATTTGGCGGAGTTATGGCCCTTTAAAGGATTTTGATACCACATTTTTTTTCTGGGCTAGTTCTCCTGAACCCCTGGCTGGATACAGACGAAATTGACAAGAAGGATCAGTATCAAGCCTAGTTGTGCATATCATCGCCATATTTCAGTTGAATGATTTTTGGCAGAGTTGTGACCCTTTAAATGTTTTAATACACAAACTTTGTCAAGCATTAGTCTCTTCTGAACTCTTTGCCAGATTTCAGCGAATCTTGGCATGGATGATCAGCACTTAGCCTAGTTGCACCTATCATTGCCATGTTCTGGTTGAATGATTTTTGAAAGACTTATGGCCACTTATACATAAACTTTATCTTGAGCCAGTAGAGCGTCCACAGGCCCTCTTGGGCCTCTTGTTTTTTCTGAAAAATGGCATTTTCTGCCTTGTGAACACTCTAGCACCTTCATTTATTATTTGATCTTTACCAAACTTGCACAGATTGTTAATATTAATGAAAGCTCGGACAAGTTCTAAAAACAGCCAGATCGGAATAATTTCACCGGAGTTATGGCCCTTGTTTTTTCTGAAAATTTCCATTTTCTGCCTTGTGAACGCTCTAGCACCTTCATTTATTCTTTGAATGTTACCAAACTTGCAGAGATTGTTAATACCAATTATAGCTTGAACAAGTTCGAAATTTAGCTGAATTGGGTCATTAACACCAGAGTTATGGCCCTTGTTTTTTCTGAAAAATGGCATTTTCTGCCTTGTGAACACTCTAGCACCTTCATTTATTATTTGATCTTTACCAAACTTGCACAGATTGTTAATATTAATGAAAGCTCGGACAAGTTCGAAAACCAGCCAGATCGGAATAATTTCACCGGAGTTATGGCCCTTGTTTTTTCTGAAAATTTCCATTTTCTGCCTTGTGAACGCTCTAGCACCTTCATTTATTATTTGATCGTTACCAAACTTGCAGAGATTGTTAATACCAATTATAGCTTGAACAAGTTCGAAAATCAGCTGAATTGGGTCATTAACACTAGAGTTATGGCCCTTGTTTTTTCTGAAAAATGGCATTTTCTGCCTTGTGAGCACTCTAGCACCTTCATTTATTATTTGATCTTTACCAAACTTGCACAGATTGTTAATTTCAATGAAAGCTCGAACAAGTTTGAAAACCAGCTAAATCGGATCATTAACACCGGAGTTATGGCCCTTGTTTTTTCTGAAAAATGCTATTTTCTACCTTGTGAACACTCTAGGGCCTTCAATATTAATCGAATCTTTACTTAAATTTGCCAGTGTCTTTATATCAATGAAAGCTCGAACAAGTTCAAAAACCGGCAAGATCGAAATAATTTCAACGGAGTTATGGCCCTTGTTTTGCTGGAAAATGCCATATTAAGCCTTGTGAACACTCTAGGACCTTCATTTATTATTTGATCTTTACCAAACTTGCACAGATTGTTAATATCAATGAAAGCTCGGACAAGTTCGAAAACCAGTCACAGAGGAGTTATGGCTCTTGATTTAGTTAAAAATGCTATATTTTGCCTTGTTAATACGGTAGGGCCTTCATTTTTCATCTGATCATTACCAAACTTTACCAGATTCTTTAGTTAT
This sequence comes from Cyrtodaria siliqua, assembly GCA_037043455.1. Lineage (NCBI taxonomy): Eukaryota > Metazoa > Mollusca > Bivalvia > Adapedonta > Hiatellidae > Cyrtodaria > Cyrtodaria siliqua. The sequence continues at coordinate 57,349 of JAWPHD010014775.1, read as the reverse complement.
GGCCTTTGATTTAGTAAAAAGCTGTTTTTTGCTCGAAACTTTTAAGAAAACATAATAGCAGTCACTCGCTTCATTGATATTATAAGAGCCATGTTAGCCAGTAGAGCGTCCACAGGCCCTCTTGGGCCTCTTGTTATGAAATTTCATTCATAGAAGAAAGTGGGACAAATTAAAAAATGCCCATCCCACCCCCCACACCACCACCCCCACATCCATTTTTATGAAATTTCATTCATAGAAGAAAGTGGGACAAATTAAAAAATGCCCATGCCAGACTAGACAAAGCAGACTTATTGCCCATGATTACCAGGTGAGCGATCTAAGGCCATCCTATCCCTGTTGTTTTTGTAATGTTTTAAAAAAACTACTGATGGGAATTTTTTGTCGACAACCCTTGATATAAGAGCCGTTTTAGCAAGTAGAGCATCCACAGGCCCTCTTGGGCCTCTTGTTTTTAATAGAATGGCATTTTGTTTTTAAACAAATGCACTTAACTGTCATCTCAGCGAACGGCAAACTCGATTGTTTTTAGTTGCTAAAATGTTTACAAACTTTCATTTAAGCATCATTGACCTTTTTATTTTTAAATCCAGCCCCCATTAGGCGAGACATGTGAATCAATTCTTACACTTAGCTTCTTACACATATATCCCCCCCCCCCCCCCCCCCCCCCCCCCCACCCCCCTGGAAACTCTTTTTTTTTGTTGTTGCATATTTCTGTGTTTTGGTCAATTCTTACATAGCTTCTTACACATATATGTTGCCCCGTCCCCACCCCCACCCTAACCCCTCCCCCACCTCTCCCCCCTCTCGATTTTTTATTTATTTTTATTTTTTTTAATGTATTTCTGTGTTGTTTTGGTCAATTCTTACACATAGCTATGTTGCGCCACCCCCAGCTACACCCCCAACTCGAAACTGGAATAGGTTTATTTTGTTTTTATTTTTCTACATATTTCTGTGTTGTTTTGGTCAATTCTTACACATAGCTTCTTACACATATATGTTGCCCCCTCCCGCCCTGGTTTATGGGCTCCCCTCACATGGAGGACAGGGGGAGGGGAATTGTTTTCATTTTATCTTCCATTATTTGGATATTAAAATCTTAATTTGAATGCAGTCATTTACATATAAAACACTTTAGATTGAATTCAGATACACAGATGAAATACCAATAAAAAAAATTAAATGAGGCCACAATAAAAATATCAGCTCCCTCCCCGTGTTGCCTTTTGACCACAAATTTCTTTAAAATGAATGCAATTTTGGATTAAAACAGATAAAAATAATAAAATTTCACACATAGTTTTATATCAGCCCGAGTTTCTATACAAGCCCCATCCCTTGTTTTTGCCTTGTTAAGTTCTGATGGTATATACTGGCTATATAATTTATTATTCTCTGAAAAATCGAATAGTCGAGCTGCGCTGTTCTCCGACAGCTGTTGTATTTCATGTAGAGACTTAGATGGGTAATATCTTGAATTTGTAGCATGGTCCCTGAATTTCCTTTGTATTTGCACATGTGTAAAATCATTTAATAGAAAACAACACCTGCTAGAGTAACTGGTGTACTCTAAACTAGCGTAAGGAAGAGTATGACAGACAGATGAAATGGACATGTTACAAAACAAATAAGAGTAAGGTCTTATCTCGTCGGTTGATTTTAACACAACTTTGAGCTGCGCCAATTTCAATGTTTAAATCAAACATCTCGATGAGTCTATACTCTATTACAAATAGTTGAAGATATTGGAAAAGCTGTTATCTTAAGCATACATTTTACGTGACAATACAAAGTATATTGACCAATCAGTGATCAATAAAGATACACACCTTTAAATTTTGGTAGATTATGGACTCCGCATTTATTGTTGATGCGCTCTAACTTAAAGGGTCATACGCAATCTTGATATTTTTAAAAACTAATGGCGTTGCGTTTGATTTTTCATAACTTGCATTTGTTCAGTCATTAATATTAATTATAATAATAGTTTAAAGCAATTTGTTTTTGCATATTATTCACTTTTGATTATATTATACCAATACCGGTAATATATTTAAACCCATGGTAGAATAAGATGGATAAAAGGAAACCCAAACTTTTATTTAATTATATGCAAGCAGGTTAAAAGTCAAATTGATAATTGATAAATAAATCGGAGAAGTTAATTTCAGTACACTTAATTTATTTTTAGGTACAGTTCCTGTATTTTCATTTGGTGTTTTCCTTTTGATGTTTTCCTAAAACACCAATATTTCATTGATATGTTTTTTTATCTGAGGGCTGGCGTGGCGCAGTCGGTAGCGCGGCGGATTTGTAACCGGAGGCCCCGGGTTCAATCCTCCGTGGTGCCACTGAGTTCCGTCGGTGTGTTCTTGGGCAAGACACTTTTCCTTAGCCTCGTCCATCGGATGGGGACGTAAACCGGGCGGTCCCGTGTATCGGTCTATCAACCGAGCACGTTAAAGAACCATAGGAATCTATTCGATAATAAGAGTAGGGCAGGTTCCCGGATTCCTATGTATCCTTCCCCTCTCTCTGGGGCGGCTCTAAATAACCTGTACTGTGTTGATGAGCCGTTAAACAACATTCAATTCAATTCAATTCAATTATCTCTACTGGCTGAAGATCGAAGGCAGCAAGTATGCGATGGTGCATTGTCCATCCGTCCGTTAACTTTTTATTTGTTAAAGTTCCGATCTTCCCATCAACAGGCAATGTTTACAACAGATGTATACCGTTTCCAACAGATGTATATCTTGTTTACAACAGATGTATACTGTTTCTAAACCTACTGGTAATGAGTTAACTACCAAAACTGAAACCTCGAATTAAGAGTTACCAACTCGTATTCAAAATTGGGGTATTTTATTTTGTACCCCTGAATAAACCTATACTTTTAATCAGCACATATACATTATTTTATGACCTGGACTCATGGAAATGATTTTTAATGTTATTTTGCCATTTTTGGTGAGTTAGTGCCTTTAATGCTTAACTTGCAACACTGGCAACACCTTCATTTTGCAGTTGACATTTACCAAAAAAAAATCAGGGTCTTTATATCAATGAATCAATCAAAAGTATAAACCAGAGTATCTGATGGTGAAAAAAAATATCATAGAATTATCGCCCTTGTTCATGCCATATTCGGGGGCGTCCGTGGCCGAGTGGTTAGAGTCTCTGACTTGCAATCACTTGCCCCTCACCGCTGTAGGTTCGATCCCTCAGGGGCCTAGGAATCTTTATGTGAGGAAGCTATCCAGCTGGCTTGCGGAACGTCGGTGGTACTACCCAGGTGCCCGCCCGTGCACGAAAATTGCCCGGAGGGGCACCTGGGGTCTTCCTCCACCAGTGGAAGCTGGAAAGTCGCCATATGACCTTAGCTGTTGGTGCGACTATAAAATCCAATTCAATTCAATTCATGCCATATTCACTACTCAAAACTTAACAGTTTTTAACCATTACCCATTTGTACTTCAGAGTAACAAAGAAATTGAAAACTCCAAATTTGATTACCTTTTATTTAATTGTATGCATGCATGCTGTATTCAAATGTTTTGATAATATTTCAAGATTGCCTTGTGCCCCTTTAAAAGCTAATAAAGGAAATTTATTGAAGATGTTTAAGTATGGTTAAATGATATGCAATTATATTTTGTTAAGCAGACAATATCAATGATGGTAGTCTAGACATTGATACAAATTATAAATAGACCACTAAATATGAACCTTAAAACTTAAGCAATTGGGATATATCTGGGCTAAAGCTCAATGACATCACATACATGTACTGTGTAACCTCTCAATACGATATCCGACATAATAAACCTATACTTTTGTATATATACCGTGTTATTTAAAGCCCTATTTAAAAAAAATCTATTCCATAGTTCATGAAGGATTGCACTCCCTGTCTGCAAACGTATACCTAGATTGTCCTTGATGAAATAACGATATGGCAGGCAACGCAAGAGTGTTCCAGGTACACACCCTTCTAGTTTATTGAAAAAATGGAAGTTGGCATACATGTTATTACGAAGGCTGAACATTTTTATCAAATGAGATTCTCGTTACTATCATATTGCCTTCAAAAAAACATAAAAAACTTTTTACACGTACAGTACAAACTTGAACCAAAATAGTACACCGTAGATAAGCCGACAAGATGAGATATAATTAAAAACCTTCCTGGTCAGTAACATTGTTAAACTTCATTCTTTAACGAACAGATTAGGATTAAGTTTAAATTATTTTCGTGTAACGGTAAGTTTTCGTTAAACTATTGATTGTAGTTCTTTAAACTTGGAAGAACCTATTTGTAGCTAGAACATTCTTTGGAACTTACTGGAATGTTAGAGATCTTTCTAGACTTCGGCCATCTTTTCAGCGAGGTAAATAACATTTTTGGGTTTTTGTTACGGTTTGTGCATGATTTTATTCATACCTGAGATAGGAAATAGATCCAGAATAACTTGTAGGCTATTGTGATTTCTTTGATTTGTAGTAAAGTGACTTTTATTGATGAATTTTTGGAAGTTAAAGCTAGTTTTTTTTTTGATTTTCATTATTAAATGATGCTAAATTAAGCGCTTGTGAATTTCAAGACACAACCGTCATTTTCCATTGTGAATTTGTACGCTGCGTAGTGTACCGGGTATTTTATAATTCTCGATTGAAATGTTCATTTTGCAATGAAATAAAAAGATAAACAAATGACATGCAAAATTAACTCAGAATTCCAAAAAATATACCCCACCCCATTTGACCCAAAACACAGGTTTTAATGAGATTCAAAACAGCTGAGGCCCAAGAGAAAATAATTCCACTTCTGTTACACAAGCTGACGCTTTAACCACTGAACTATGGAATTTTTGTAGTAATGAAGCGGATAGTTAACATTATATCATTTGAAAAAAAGTTCACTTTTTTTGTAAATCTGTATCGATTGTGTAAACATTGCCAATTGATGTCAGTACACCTGTAGATCTAGACCATGCTATCTACAACTTTGTTTGCTTACATACCTACACATACCGTAATTCCCCTTTAAATATGGTTCAAATTTTCAATATATTTCACCTCCTTTCCTGACTGTTTCCTTATAGAATTACTGTACGGCGATCTTTTACTGTGACACCGGTATTGACTAACCCTAAACCCGACTGTATACTGAGTAATATCACTGTCATCACTCTGTATCTGTATGATACAATATACATCGAAATTGATGTTTACAACACGGGTTGGTTGCATATGAATTAAATAATAATCAAAGATAAATTAAATAATAAATTGAAAGAAAGCAGATAAATAAAAGCGGTAATTTGTATTGATGATGATAGCGCTTTTAAGGTTTATGTCAAAGGCCATACCGGTGTCGTGGTAAAAAAACTCCCGTAATCATATCCATTAGAGGTAAAGAAGAATTTTTGTGTTTGTTTCTTAGGAACTTCTGGATTTTTGAAGAAGGTAAGGTTTCTTAAATTGTTTGCTCAGTTATTTTAAAAAGCAAAAACTTCAGTAAACATATAATTATGTAAAAACTGCATATTATCAACCTAGTCATGAAAGATGCATATTTATCTATTCATGTAAATATTATGTAATGATTGCGTAAAATAAATCTTGGCCTTCTCTGACCTGTTCACAGCCATTTTACCTCAGCTGAGCCGAAGGCGAAGGCTCAGAGGGGAATTATTGGGATTTCAGCCTTCCATCGTCATCGTTATTATTATTTTTTTTCTAACAACTTTTCATCAGAAACCGATCAATATTAACCAAACTTTGGTCAGTGGTTTTGAAATTGGTTTAAAATTTGGTCAGCACAACATCCAAGATGGCCGCTGTTACCTTAAAGGGAATGTAGCGACACAGCCAAACCATCTTTATTATTGAGAGTTCTGAAATACTTCAATAAGGGTGAAAGAATTATCAAAATCGGATGATAAACAAAGAAGATATGATCATTTGTAGTTTCTGTTGAAACTGATATGGAAGCGGCCATTTTGAGAGCTATGACATCACGGTTCTAAATGACCATATATGGAATATTTATAAATATGGAAATTTACTGATTTATAGCGAAAAAATGACAGCAACTGTATGAAAAATATGTAATATTTAATGGCAATAATGCTTATATGACCATTAAAAAAAATCATTCATTTGCAGCGATTTTCTTAGTTTTAAATGATATTTATCAATTTTCCATATATGGTAATATGGAACCATGAAGTCATAGTTCTAAAAATGGCGGCTCCCATATTAGTTTTAGAACAACCTTTAAATGGTCATATCTTTTTTGTTTATCATCCGATTTTGATAATTCTTTCACCTTTTTCGAAGTTTTTCAGAACTCTCAGTAACAGAGCTTGTTTGGCTGTGTCGCTACATTACCTTTAAAAGGTCAAAACCTTAAGCCTTTATCCTGCCAATAAAAGGCACATTTTACAACAGATGTTCACTATTTCTTAGTCTACTATTAACGGATAAGGTATAATTATGTAACTCACTAACTTCCATGTATATGTTGCGAATCCAAACTCTGTTAATAAATATAAATGCCTTAACTGACCAGCAAAACATCACCCTATTGTTATCGTTGCCGAAGCGTCTTAATTATGAGTAACCAACGATCTTAATTTTACGCATATTCAATTATGTGTATTTTTTTTGTTTTTATTAGCTCTGCTGATCTTTGATGCCGTGGTGTCCATCGTCCGTCCGGCTGTCCATAAACTTTTTTTTTTGTAGCAACTACTCCTCTGAAACTACTTGATGGATTTTCACAAAACTTCACAGGAATGTTGCTCTTGATGTCCAGTTGATCCTAGCAAAATTTCAGGTTGGCCTGAAAATCAAGATGGCCGCCACGGCTAAAAAGAGATTTTTAAAAAGCAAGTTTATAGCGACTACTTCTTGAAAACTATAAGTGATATTGATATGGGACTTTTTCTAAAATTATCAGCATGACATGATGTTGGTCCTTATCGAAAATCATTTTGATTTGATGTTAAACATGGCTGCCAGCGGCCATCCTTGTTTACATAGAGTTATATAATAAAAACTTGTAGCAACTACATCTCTGAAACTACATGACGGATTTTCATGAAACTTCACAGGAATGTTGCTCTTGATGTCTAGTTGACCTAGCAAAATTTCAAGTCGGCCAAAAATTCAAGATGGCTGTTTTGATTAGACGTTAAACATGGCTGCCAGCGGTCATCTTTGTTTGCAGAAGTTATATAGTAAACACTTGTAGCGACTACTCCTCTGAAACTACTTCACAGATTTTCATGAAACTTCACAGGAATATTGCTCTTGATGTCTAGTTTATCCTACCAAAATGTCAGGTCGGCCAGAAATTCAAGATGGCCACCATGGTATAAATAGATTTTTAAAAAACAAATTTGTAGTGACTGTATACTTCTTGAAAACTAGAAGTGATATTGATATGGGACTTTTTCTAAAATGATAAGCATGGCATGTAGTTGGTCCTTGTTGAAAATCATTTTGATTCGACGTTAAACATGGCTGCCAGCGGTCATCTTTGTTTACATAGAGTTATATTGTAAAAACTTGTAGCGACAACTCCTCAGAAACTACTTAAAGAATTTTCATGAAACTTAACAGAAATGTTGCTCTTGATGTCTAGTTGATCCTAAATTTTAGGTTGGCCAGAAAATCAAGATGGCCACCATGGCTTCAAATAGATTTTTAAAAAACAAATTTGTAGCGACTACTTTTTGAAAACTATAAGTGATATTGATATGGGACTTTTTCTAAAATGAACAGCATGACAAGATGTTGGTCCTTTTCGAAAATCATTTTGATTCATCATTAAACATGGCTGCCAGTGGCCATAGAGTTATATTGTAAAAACTTGTAGCGACTACTCCTCTGAAACTAATTAAAGAATTTTCATGAAACTTAACAGAAATGTTGCTCTTGATGTCTAGTTGATCCTAAATTTTAGGTTTGGCCAGAAAATCAAGACGGCCACCATGTTTTAAAATAGATTTTTAAAAAACAAATTTGTAGCGACTACTTCTTGAAAACTATAAGTGATATTGATATGGGTCTTTTTTTTAAATGATCAGCATGACATGATGTTGGTCCTTGTTGAAATTTATTTTGATTCGACATTAAACATGGCTGCCAGCGGCCATCTTTGTTTGCATAGTTATGTAGTAAAAACTTTAGCGACTTCTCTGAAACTACCTGACAGATTTTCATGAAATTTCACTGGAATGCTGATCTAGCTAACAAAACCTATCAGTAGAGCTTCAAGGTCATTGACCTCTTGTTTGCCTAGGTTTGGTGATTTCTGCCTGTTTGTGCATCTGTCCGAACATATAAAATGGGTATTAGGCCTTAATTAAAATATTGTTTGTTTGCCCTTACCTACCGACCCAAATTTTTAGCCCCGACCCAAAATAATTTAGTGCCTTTCCAAATGTTTTTTTTTAATTTTTTATTTTCCTCGATTGCAACAAGCAATTAATACAAAAATGTACAAAGTTGGTACATGTAAAAGCAGTAAACCTTACAGTGTTATGTAATGTAAAATCACACATCAAATATTAATTACAAACACACAACATACATTGTAGAACAGATACATGTTAAAATATATCATTTTAAACAACATGCAAGAAAATATAGTTTTATCAAATAAAATAAAATAATTTACCTACCTACCCAGTGTTCTTTTTGCTGGGTAGGTAAGGGCAAACAAACACTATTTTAATTTAGGACTTATGTGACTAGAATGTCTACACATTTTGATGTTTTGGTTAAAGTTTTTGTTTTTCCTCATTTCTCAAAAATAAGTTATCCAAAAGCTTTGAAACTTGGCACACATGTTCATTATCATCACAAAATGTTATAACAAGATCGATAACTCTGTCATATTTTGCTTGCATAATATTCCTTTTTGTCTTAGAGTTTTTAGTTGAATATTTAGTCATATTCAAAATCCAGTATTCGCACAACTAATTTTTATTGGTGCTTGTTTTTTACCTGGAATGCGATGGTTTAAGTTTTTGGTTAAAGTTGTTTTTTTCCCCCTCATTTCTAGTAAACCGAGTGTCCAAAAGCTTTGAAAGTTGGCACACATTTTCAGTATCATTACACAATGTTATATGATAAGTACCATATTTTTCCTGAATTATCTCCCTTTATGAAATAGAATTTTCAGTTAAAATATTGAATGTACAGTCAAATTGGCAATCTGGCATCCGCACAACTTGTGGTGCTTCTTCTTAGTCCCCTACCGGTGTGTCACCAGAGGGGACTTTAGGTTTGCCCCATTAGTCCGTCAGTCTGTCCGTCCGTCCCACAAATATGGATCCTGCGATAATGAGAAAAGTACGTACAATATTTTTATGAATCTATGCATGTTGGTAGAGGGCCATGAGGGGATTATGCACATTATTTTGTTTTGTTGATTTGACAAAAATATTGTTGCTATGGCAATGGAAATAGTAAAAATTCACAAAATATATGAATCCTTTGATAACAAAGAAATGCTTAAGGTAATTTACTGAAAATGTGTGTGTAGGTAAAAGGGAGTGAGGAGATCATGCACATCATTTTGTTTTATTGATATGTCAAAAATTATGGTTGCTATGGCAACTGAAATTGTAAAAAAGTACACAAAATACACTGTTATTAAAAATAGAAAAATGGTTTCCGCATAATAACTTTAGTTAGGAATGAGATATTGGAATGAAACTTTATGGCTACATAGCTTATATGGAAAAAAGAAGCTTAGAATTGCATTCCTGGTCACTGGGGTCAAAGTCTGGGTCACTGTTATTAAAGATAGAAAAATGGTTTCCGCTCAGTAACTGTAGCTGGGAATGACCTATTGGCCTGAAGCTTTGTGTGTAGGTAGCTTAGTTAGTTTGCAAATTTGGGATTGCATTTTGGCCCACTGGGATCAAGGTTAAGGTCACTGTTACTAAAAATAAAATAAAAAAAAGTTTCTGCTCATTAACTTTAGTTAGGAATGAGGTATTAAAATTAAACTTTATTTGTAGGTGGCTTATTTGAAAAGGAAGCTTGGGATTGCAGTTGGGGTCACTGGGGTCAATGTGACTGTTACTAAAAATAGGAAAATGGTTTCTGCTCGATAATTTACTTAGGAATGAGATTTTGGCCTGAAATTTGGTTTATAGGTGGCTTATATGAAAAGCAAGTTTTGGATTGCATTTATGGTCACGGTCAAGGTCACTGTTACTGCCTGATAGGGGATGTGTATTGCTCTGCATCTTGTTTTAAAATTGATTGACGACCTCTAGACTAGTTTCTTCAGATAAAATCAGCGGGGTCAAAAATGGCCATGCCATTCAGGTCCAAAATGTGTCCAAAATGTGTATATAGAGATGTTGAATGTTTTACACAGACTTATACGAGGGGGGTTCAATATATTTTGTCACTGGTATTCGGAACTAACAGATATTGGAAATATAAAAAAACTTATTACAATCCTTCAAAGTATTCCCCCTGAACAGATACACACTTTCGGAGTCGTGCTATCCATGACGTAAACGCAGCAAAGTAGTCTCCCCTTGGTATACTGTTGAGACACTGAAATATTCCGGCACCAAGGGCACTTCTGGAAGCATAGCGTCTACCAGAGAAGTTTTTCGTCAGCAAAGGGAATAGGAAAAAGTCACAGGGACTAAGGTCGGGAGAATAATGTGGGTGTTCAAGCTGTACCACTTTTTCTTGCTCCAAGAAAGACTGCAAAGTTTTAGCTTTGTGAGCAGAGGCATTGTCATGAATCAGCTGGATGCCATTCAAAACTTTACTTGGGCGTTTTTCCTTGCAATTATTTTTGACTGCTTTGAGAACTATGTCCTTGTAGAATTTGACCGTGATGGTTTTTCCCTGTTTGCATGGAATTTGTACCACAGGGCCACTGGAATTAAAGAAAATTGCATACAAAAGCTTTTTAGCGCTTTTTCTTTGCTTTGCAATAACCGGTCTTGCCTGATGTTTACCCAACCATTGTTTATTGTTTATCCGCTGCTGGGGCTCAAAATAGTAAACCCACATTTCATCTCCAGTGAGCAACTCAAAATAAATTCTAGGATGACAATTTTCATATTTTTTAAGAAGATTTTTAGCACATTTTAAGCGTTAGGCCTTTTGTTCAGTTGACAACAAATGAGGGACCCATCTAGCACAAAGCTTCTTTAATTTCAAACAGTTGGTCAAAATGTGATGAGTTGTGCCTTCTGAGATGCCAAGACTATTAGCTATCTTAGAAACTGTATACCGCCCAATTTCGTCTACCATGGCCTTCACAGCATCAATGTTCTCCTTTGTTGCTGCAACAACAGGCCTGCCAGGACGGTTTCGGTCTTTAATGCTAAGTTTACCCCCTTTAAATGTCTTAGCCCAACGAAAAACCGTTCTCAATGCCACGGCAGAACTGCCATGTACACGGCACAGTTCAGCATAAATCTCTTGCAGGTACGTTTAAAGCAACCCTGGCTTTAATGTAATCCCTAATTTCAATTTTTTCTTAACTTTTCATGATAGCATTGAAATATAGCCACTATACATGAGTGCGCATAATTCAACAATGGATATCTCCGTCAATTGTTATCGGATTAAACCGCTATTTTGCATGTGCGTAGTTAGTGAAATCGCCTTCAAATGCACGAGTTTTCAGTGCGGTAATATTAGGTGGTTTCTACGGAAGTGCATTAGTGACAGAATATATTGAATGCCCCTGATATAGGGACTTGAGAAAAATCTTCTCTGCAACTAAAAGAGCTAGAGATTTTATATTTAACATATATATAGGAAAATAATTTAAAAATATTCTCTGAAACCAAAAGGAATGAAGCTCTATTACTGGTATATTACATACATTATTATCATATAATCCTCTAACAAGAATGTTCAAATGGTGACCTTGGGGTAAAATCTGGCCCCTCCCTGGGGTCACAATTTTACATATTGTAGAGTTATATAGGAGCTTTTTTAACTCACCTGAGCTGAAGGCTTTTTGTCTGTCCGTCCGTTGTCGTCGTCTGTTAACTTTTGCTTTAAAAACTACTTCGCATATAAACAGCATGGATGATTGTAACTAAGCTTCACATGGATGATCCTCAGGACAGTGGCTTTCAAGTTTGTTAAATTAGGTCAATGCGACATCCGAGATGGCTGCTGTAACCATAAAATGTTGAAACCTTGAAAAATCTTCAATTAATTAATTTTGTTCAAATGAAATTCGCGGGATCATAAAAAGGGTATGCCCTTGGGGTCCAAATTTTGTATATAGAGATTTTGCTGATACTTAAAATAGAAATGGTGACCCTGATGTCAAATATGGCCCCACCCCTTGGGTCACATTTTACGTTACTTTATATGTAAAGGGAGAAAGGTGTTTGTTCAAATGTTGACACTGGTGAACCGACAGTGGTATGGGACAGTTTTCTGTAGAGTTACCCAGTACATAGTAAAGTCTTTAAAAAAATACTTTTCTCAACTTTCCAGATCTCTTTTATCTGACCATCTGCTGTTTTGTTGCAAATGTTTACAATGGACAAAGGTTATCAGATGAGCAATCCAGGGCCATTTGGCCTTTTTGGCTGTCTTGTTTAAATGGTATTTGTGCAGTATATTATATTGAACTGTTTTATTTTTCTCTATTGACAGGATCATCTTTCTTTGAAGTCCGGAGGAAATAGATAACTCCAAATTGTTATTATGGTAGCAAAACCAGAAATTATGAGAGAAAAAACTCGTAAAATGGACCATAGTAGCAGGAATGAAACACCGTTTACACTTCATAAAGATCTGAAGTTTTTTGGATACCACCCACACAAATACGGCGCTGGAAAAGAACTAAGTTTGAGTGTGTGTATAAGTCTTGCCAAGCGACAAAACTAGACAATTACATTGAATCTGGGAGCCAATGGTTCTTTAACTTTCTTGAAGGATAGACAGTTTATGCCCCGCTGTCTGACTGAAAAAATGACCAACACACCTGAGGAAATTGACAACATTTTAGCTGAGTTACAAGGAAGTGATAACAAGAGTTCTAAATATGTTAATCGAAGAGACCATACATTGCAGTTTAAAACAGCAGAGGATCACAATGGTTCCCTGGATAGTAATGTACATATGAATATATAAAAGTCTCGGCAACTGAATCCTTAAAAGTAATCAGATAATGGCGCAGCTATTTAGTGAACCAGTTGAATTCATTTTAATGTTGTTAACAAGCATACATATATGGCTTGTGCAAGAAGTCTTTAGGCTTGTCACATTTGGATTAATTGGGGAAAGGAACTTGCATAATCTTGAAGCAAGCATCATAGAACTGGCTCGTGATGGATTTTACTGCGATGTAAATGAAAGAATTTCATTTTTTTTTTGTTCTCTCTGCATTTTTGAAGCTGGACATTCTGTGAGTGCACATCGGCATTATCCATGGTGTAGACTTCAGGGTGGGTTCAGTGAAAATATTCCAATATCAAGTTATGCCCAGAATGTTCCTAGATATGTTGAAAGATCTGGTATCTCATCTGGGGTACATGCAGTCTTGCCGGCAGTCTTTAATCGTCAACGTGTGGTTGGTATTGTCATAAATCTCCGACAAGAACGTACCATGAGAAGGATGGGATCAGTGGATAAAAGACAACGTACGTTTCCACAAGGATGGCAGAATCGTTTGGATACATGGAAGTTAAGTTTGGCTGGATTTTTCTTTATAGGTGAGATGATCTTTACGCAAGTAACGAAGAATTGTTCAAGGGATGTGGACAAAAAGGTTGTCTTAACTTTTTATTGCAAAAGCAGGACATTCAGTTTTGTCTTCAGATTTGTCTTACCAATTTTTAGCTCTACTGATCAGAGATCAGCAGAGCTTATGCCGTGGTGCGGCGTCCGTCGTCAGTCTGTCCGTCTGTCCGTAAACTTTTATTTGTAGCGACTACTCCTCTGAAACTACTGAATGGATATTCATGAAATTTTACAGAAATGTTGCCCATGAAGTCTAGTTGATCCTAGCAAAAGTTCATGTTGATGTGAAATCCAAGATGGCCACCAAAGCTAAAAATAGATTTTTAAAATACAAGTTTGTAGCGACTACTTCTTGAAAACTATAAGTGATATTGATATGGGACATTTTCTTAAATGATCAGCATGACATGATGTTAATCCTTGTCAAAAATTGTTTTGATTCGACGTTAAACATGGCTGCCAGTGGCCATCTTTGTTTACATAGTTATATAGTAAAAACTTGTAGCGACTACTCCTCTGAAACTACTTGGCGGATTTTCATGAAACTTTACAGGAATGTTGCTCTTGATGTCTAATTGATCCTAGCAAAATTTCAGGTCGGCCAGAAATTCAAGATGGCCACCACAGCTAAAAATAGATTTTTAAAAAATAAGTTTGTAGCGACTACTTCTTGAAAACTATAAGTGATATTGATATGGGACTTTTTCTAAAATGATCAGCATGACATGGTGTTGATCCTAGTCAAACATTATTTTGATTCGATGTTAAACATGGCTGCCAGTGGCCATCTTTGTTTACATAGAGTTATATAGTAAACACTTGTAGCGACTACTTCTCTGAAACTACTAGACGGATGTTCATGAAACTTCACAGGAATGTTGCTCTTGATGTCTAGTTGATCCTAGAAAAATTTCAGGCTGGCCGGAAATTCAAGATGGCCGCCACAGCTAAAAATAGATTTAAAATAAATAAATTTGTAACGACTACTTCTTGAAAACTGTAAGTGATATTGATATGGGACATTTTCTTAAATGATCAGCATGACATGATGTTGATTCTTGTCAAAATTTATTCCAATGCGACTTTAAACATGGCCGCTAGCGGACATCTTTGTTTACATAGATTTATATAGTAAAAACTTGTAGCGACTACTCCTCTGAAACTACTTGCAATTTTTTATGAAACTTCACAGGAATGTTGCTCTTGATGTCTAATTGATCCCAGATTTTTTTTAGGTCGGCCGGAAATTCAAGATGGCAGCCATGCTATAAATAGATTTTCAAGATACAAGTTTGTAGCGACTACTTCTTGAAAACTATAAGCGATATTGATATGGGACTTTTTCTAAAATGATCAGCATGACATGATGTTGATCCTTGTCAAAAATCGTTTTGATTCGATGTTAAACATGGCTGTCAGCGGCCATCTTTGTTTACATAGAGTTATATAATGAAAACTTGTAGCGACTACTTCTCTGAAACTACTAGACGGATTTTCATGAAACTTCACAGGAATGTTGCTCTTGATGTCTAATTGATCCTAGCAATATTTCAGGTCGGCCGGAAATTCAAGATGGCCGCCACGGTTAAAAATAAATTTTCAAAAAACAAGTTTGTAGCGACTACTTCCTGAAATCTAAATCAATCAGTAGAGCTTCAAGGTCATTGACCTCTTGTTTAAAGTTTTTTTCAGAATAATTTTAATCTTTTTCCCCATTTTATGATGCTGTCTATGATTGTACAAGATAGTTCTGGAGTTATTTATAACAAAAAGAGATTTATATATTCATGTCAACATACTAATATTTTCTAGTGATATATTCGATGTTTTAGTCAGTTTTTTTTAAAGGGGGGCATGTGGGATAGAGATTTGGAGGTGGGGTTGTGGTTAGAATAGTTCATACAACACTGACTTGATATTAATTTGAGAACTCTTTGTATTTTATTTTATCATTTATATTCTTCAGGTCCAGGTAACATGGTACAGTGTTATATGTGCAGGATGTGTGAGGATGTTTCTGATTGGCAACCAACTGATGACATGTACAGGAGGCACGCCAGTTCATATCCTAATTGTTCCCATATTGTGATGGCCAAAGGTGTTTCGTTTATATTGTCCATCTTTACCGTAAGTAAAAAACAAAACGTTTTAGCATTAACACTATTGGACATACGTTAAATTTATCACTGTCCTATAAATCTTGCTTTGCTGAAAAATCCCAATGACTTTTCCCTAGTGGTGTATCAATTTAAATCGATTGCAAGTGATCATCGCTAATGTTGAAAGCAGTGCCAAAGGCCAGGAGGGCTTATGCGATCACTTTTCGTCCGTCGTCCATCTGTTAGCAATTTTATAAAATCGACAACTCCTCTGAAACCGCTTGAAGGATTTTGATGAAACGTCATCACAATGTTACTTGGGAGGGCCCCTCTGAGATTTGTGTTTTTCGCGGCCACCAGTCATCCAAGATGGCCGCCATGGTTAAAACTAGGTCAAATTTAAGGAAATTTCAAACGACATCTCCGACAAAACCACTGATTCCATTCTACTGAAATATCATATACATATTCCTTGGGTTGGCCTCTATCAAGTTTGTGTTTTTCGTTATCGTCGAATAATCAAAAGGGCCACCACGGCGACCCAAATTTTACATAGAGTTATATAGGAAAAGGTTGAAAATGACATTTTCTCTGAAACCGCTTGAAGGATTTTGATGAAACTTAATCATGATATTTGGGATAGTCCCTCTCAGATTTGTGTTTTTCGCGGCCGCCAGTCATCCAAGATGGACGCCATGTCTAAAACTAGGTCAGATTTAAGGAAATTTCAAACAACATGTCTTCCGAAAACACTTATTCCATTCTTGTGAAATATCATAAACATGTTCCTTGGGTTGGCCTCTATCAAGTTTGTGTTTTTCGTTATTGTCGAATAATCAAAATGGCCACCACGTCAACCCAAAGTTTACATAGAGTTATATAGGAAAAGTCAAAAAATGACATCATCTCTGAAACCGGTTGAAGGATTTTGATGAAACTTAAACACAATGACCTTTGGGATAATCCTCCTGAGATTTATGTTTTTCGCAGTCGTCAGTCATCCAAAATGGCCACTCTGAAACATTTAGAAGGATTTTGTTGAAACTTTATCACAATGGTTGACGTCTATTTTTTTTTTTTTTTCTTGCAATAATCAAAATGGCCACCGTGGAGACCCAAAGTTTATATAGGAAAAGGCTAAATATGATATTGTGGGAACATTGCCCAAACTGTCACAATTGGGAATTTTAGCACGATTTTTCTTAAAATTTGGAAAAAATATAGTAAAACATTCCTTTTATAATTGTATCTTTTATACCTTTTACTGTACACTGTAAGATCAACAGAAGCATTTAAAAGTTTGAACCCCAATCATTGGCACACTTTAAACAAATTTTTTGGGGGGGCGGGGATTTTTTTTCTCTCAAAAAACACACTGTACACAAATAAAGTTAAAACACATTAATTACACTTATTTTTCTGCTAAAAATAAAATAACATGGCACAATAAAGAATGCATACTAAAACGGGTAAATTATTCTAAATTTTCAAGGCCTGATACACAGTTAACATGCATGCATTATACTTCATATTGACTAACCGATAATAACCGATGATTGATCGGTTAATCATCGGTTGCATCCAACCGATTGTAACCGAGGATTGATCTTAAATTTCAACCAATTGCCCATCACTACTTTTCTCACAGTAAATTACCCAAGCATGTGCAGTGATTGCTAGCTTCTAATTTATGTGCCATAGGCCAAGGTTGCTGACAATTATACTAAATGTTGTTTTAGTCTTTTTCCCTAAAGGAAAGGTCTAGTAATGTAGCCATTTACCATTCCATTAACAGCAGCATATAATACATACAATATATAGCAGAAATTCCCGAGTTGCATTTCTATTTTCCTTTAGTATATGTAGAAACAAATGTGTGGTACTTATAAAGTTTGATTTCATCTTTTTGCAGGATGAACAGAGAAGTCTTGTTTCACAGGATGGTAAGTATTTGATGGAAGTTTTTTCTTTTAATATAACAGAACATCAATGTTTAATTTGCGGGTAAAATGGCACACCTGTTAGAAAAATTAATTGAATAATCTGCCTTAACTTTTAAATATTTTATATAACTTCTTTGTGGATAAAGTACTTTTCAGTGATTCAGGGTGCTTATTAATTGAAACTGCCAATTTCAAAACATGTAATTACAGCAAATAGGATTATGTTAAAGAATGATTTTATAAGATCAAGGGGAATAACACAGCAATATGCTGTTTATGTTTTGAGCAAGAATGTTTATATGGTTATATAAGAGTTAAAATGAAGCAAAAAATATAAAGGATGTTTGAAATAAAGATAGCGAACTACTGATTGTAATGAAACAAATCTGCCTAATACCTTTTATACTCTCTGCCAGTCCTCTTTCTTACTGCACCTTTTTACCACCTAATACCATCATTCATAACAGCTCTATCAATTACATGGAACCATTAGTCTCGATCATCCAGACCTCTCGCGAGACTTCTCAAAGAAGTCCATACGATAATTTGGAGTAATTTTAGCTTCATTACAATTTGTGACATCATAACGAGGTTTGCCAATAAAACTGACATCATCTACTGGTTTGTCAACTTCATTTTGTTAAGGGAATCATCCCCTACGTCACGACGGAGTAAAACAGTATGCAACATTAGGCACAATGTTGTGTAATAAAATAGCCCCCAAACACTCAGTGGATCACGATTAATGCTAAAAATTAAATTTTAAACACCATTTTATAATATAGATTATATTATATTTTTAAAAACACAAAAAAACCTAATGTTGCACGTATTACAACCTGCACTTTGATGTTGCGGTCAAAATGACATCACGTCATAGTCAGTATGTCTGTTGGGCAAACATTTTAATGAACCACGAGTCCAGACGCTCGCAGTCTGCTTGAGTGTGTCCGGATGAAAGAGACTATGGAATCATATTTCATCTAGAAGGAATCTATATTGGTTATGTAATACTAACATGGCGGTGCCCTAGATCACAGTAGATTCCTGCCAAAAGGCTTAGGAAGTACAAAATCTTATCTTAACATAAAAGTTTCACAATGTCATTTAGCCGATTGTTCTATCAGTAGTTTATTTACATGTAAGCGCTGATTAAAAAAACATGCAATCCAAATCATGCATCAACACACATCTAACAAAACTTTCCAATTTGAGCGTAGTAATCCGTAAAAATACATACGCTTTTGACATCAGACGTAGTCACTACCACCGTTCTCAGTTCTCCATTTTGTTACTGCTGTTGTGTGTCATCTCTTTCACCATCAGCACCTGTAGGATGGCCACTGTCCATACTCAAAGGTTAAAAATATGAACTTTCTGTTTTATAAATAGGACAATGTCTGTCTGTCTGTTTGTCTGTCGCTCTGTCAATAAGTCAGTTTACTATTTTGTTTTCTGCATTATTTCATCTGTACCATTTCTGCACCATGTAACTTAATTTAATTCATGGGTCTTTTAGCAGTTAAAATGGCATCAGTGTCATATTGAACTAAATAAGGACATCACATTGTGGTCTGCTATAGCTCTATAACACCAGCTGTGACCAACTGACCATACAAAGGCAGGGCTGTCTCTAATAGCCGGCAGCCGGCTATATTTGCCA
Organism: Cyrtodaria siliqua; assembly: GCA_037043455.1. NCBI lineage: Eukaryota > Metazoa > Mollusca > Bivalvia > Adapedonta > Hiatellidae > Cyrtodaria > Cyrtodaria siliqua. The sequence continues at coordinate 37,871 of JAWPHD010014775.1, read as the reverse complement.
TCTGTTTTGAGTTTTGAGCCAGCTGTAATAATTTGTTTTATTTATTAAATCACCTGAGTCGAAGGCTCACAGGTGATCTATTGGGATCACTCTTCATCCGTCGTTAGTCCTTCGTCCGTCTGTCGTCGGCATCGTCGTCGTTAACTTTTACCTCGTTAAGACGATAGGGCCGTTATTTTTCATCCGATCTTTAACAAACTTTACCACATTGTTAATATCTATGAAAGCTCGGACAAGTTCGGAAACCATTCATATCGGACCAGTAACAGCGGAGTTATGGCCCTTGATTTAGTTCAAATGCTATATTTTGCCTCGTTAAGATGATAGGGCCTTCATCTTTCATCCGATCTTTATAAAACTTAACCACATTGTTAATATCAATGAGAGCTCAGACAAGTTCGAAAACCAGCCATATCGGACTAGTAAACAGCGCAGTTATGGCCCTTGATTTACTTAAAAATGCTATATTTTGCCTCGTTAAGGCGATAGGGGCTTCATTGTTCATCCGATCTTTACCAAACTTTATCAGATTGTTAATGTTGTTGAAAGCTCGAACAAGTTTGAAAACCATTTATATCGGACCAGTAACAGCGGAGTTGTGGCTCTTGATTTAGTTCAAAATGCTATATTTTGCCTCTATAAGACAAAATGGGCCTTAATTTTTCATCCGATCTTTACCAAACTTTATCATATTGTTAATGTCAATGAAAGCTCGGTCAAGTTCGAAAACCAGCCAGATCGGACCAGTAACAGCGGAGTTATGGCCCTTGATTTAGTTAAAATGCTATATTTTGCTTCGCTAAGACGATAGGGGCTTCATTGTTCATCCGATCTTTACCAAACTTTATCAGATTGTTAATATCAATGAAAGCTCGGACAAGTTCGCAAACCATTTATATCGGACCAGTAACAGCGGAGTTATGGCCCTTGATTTAGTTCAAAATGCTATATTTTGCCTCAAGATGACAGGACCTTCATTTTCATCCGATCTTTACCAAACTTTACCAGATTTTATGACTTTCTTTTTTTTTATGTTATTATTTATTTTATTTTTTTTTATTTATTTTTTTAGCTCTATGTTGGACCAGTCGGACCAGTAACAGAGGAGTTATGGCTCTTGATTTAGTTAAAAAATGCTATATTTTGCTTTGTTAATACGGTAGGGCCTTCATTTTTCATCTGATCTTTACCAAGTTTACCAGATTCTCTAGTTATGGCCTTGATTTAGTTAAAAAGCTGTATTTTGCCCAAAACAATACCCATGCCAGACTAGACACAGCAGACTTATTGCAAGATTACAAGGTGAGCTATCTAGGGCCATCCTGGCCCTCTAGTTTGAAACAATCTTAACCAAACTTGCACAGATTGTGTATGACCATAAGATTTCTAAGAAGTTTGATAATGGGCCAGTACTCAGGTGATCTATTTAGGGCCATCTTGGCCCTCTTGTTAGCTCTTCTGGCCAAGGGCCAGCAGAGCTTATGGGATGCTGTGTTGTCCGTCGTCCGTCGTCTGTCTGTCTGTCGTCTGTCGTCTGTCGTCTGTCTGTCGTCTGTCGTCCGTTAACTTTTCTTCAAACGACTTCTTCTCAGAAACCGCTTGGCTAATTTTGACCAAACTTCACGTGGATGATCCTTAGTTGAATGCTTTTTAGATTTGTTAAAATTAGGTCAATGCTACATCCAAGATGGCTGCCATTACCATATATGGTCGAAACCTTAAAAAATCTTCTTCTCCAGAACCGCTGGACAGATTTCAACAGTTTTTCTTTTAAAATGATCGCCAACGCCTAGACTATCAAGTTTGTTCAAATAAAGTCCCCAGGGTCAAAAATGGCCGTGCCCCGGGGGTCCAAAATTTGTATATTGAGGTTTTGCATGTTTTTCATATAGACATATAGGAAAAAACTTTAAAAAATCTTCTTCTCTGAAACCACAAGGCACAGAGCTCTCATGTATTACATGTAGCATCAGCTTATGGTCCTCTACTAAGTTTGTTCAAATGGTGACCCTGGGGTCAAATTTGTCCCCGCCCCGGGGGTCACAGTTTTACATAGACTTATATAGGATTTTTTTTTTAAAAATCTTCTTCTCGGAAACTACAAGAGCCAGAGGTTTGATATTTTGCATTTACTATAAGCTTATGGTCCTTTACCAAGTTTGTTCAAATGGTGACCCTCGGGTCACTTTTGGCCCCGCCCCAAGGGTCACATGTTTTACATAGACATGTATAGGGAAAAACTTAAAAAATCTTCTTCTCTGAAACTGCAAGAGCCAGAGGTTTAATATTTTGCATTTGCTATAAGCTTGTGGTCCTCTATCAAGTTTGTTCAAATGGTAACCCCGGGGTCACATTTGGCCCCACCCCGGGGGTCACAGTTTTACATAGGCTTGTATAGGGAAAAACTGAAAAAAATCTTCTTCTCTGGAACCACATGGCACAGAGCTCTCATGTAATACATGTAGCATCAGCTTATGGTCCTCTACTAAGTTTGTTCAAATGGTGACCCGGGGATCGAATTTGTCCCCGCCCCGAGGGTCACAGTTTTACATAGACTTATATAGGATTTTTGTTTTAAAAATCTTCTTCTCGCCAACTACAAGAGTCAGAGGTTTGATATGTTACATTTATTATAAGCTTATGGTCCTTTACCAAGTTTGTTCAAATAGTGACAATAGTGACCCTGGGGTCACATTTGGTCCCGCCCCAAGGGTCACATGTTTTACATAGACATGTATAGGGAAAAACTTAAAAAATCTTCTTCTCTGAAACTGCAAGAGCCAGAGGTTTAATATTTTGGTGTTGCTATAAGCTTATGGTCCTTTACCTATTTTGTTCAAATGGGGACCCTGGGGTCACATCTGGCCCTGCCCCGGGGATTCACAGTTTTACATAAATGCTTGTAGGGAAAAACTGAAGAAAAAAAATCTTCTCTGGAACTGCAAGAGCCAGAGGTTTAATATTTTGCATTTGCTAAAAGCTTATGGTCCTTTACCAAGTTTGTTCAAATGGTGACCCTGGGGTCACATTTGGCCCCGCCCCAAGGGTCACATGTTTTACATAGACATGTATAGGGAAAAACTTAAAAAATCTTCTTCTCTGAAACTGCAAGAGCCAGAGGTTTAATATTTTGCTGTTGCTATAAGCTTATGGTCCTTTACCAATTTTGTTCAAATGGGGACCCTGGGGTCACATCTGGCCCCGCCCCGGGGGTCACAGTTTTACATAAATGCTTGTATAGGGAAAAACTGAAAAAAATCTTCTTCTCTGAAACCAAGAGCCAGAGGTTTAATATTTTGCATTTGCTGTAAGTTTATGGTCCTTTACCAAGTTTGTTCAAATGGTAACCCTCGGGTCACATGTTTTACATAGACATGTATAGAGATTTTTTTTGTTGATTTTTTTTTTTTTTGAAATATCTTCTCTTTTTTTTGAAATGTTTTTGCAATTTTTTTTTTTTTTTGCAATTTTTTTTTTTTTTTGCAATTTTTTTTTTTTTTTAGCTCTATGTTCGACCAGTCGGACCAGTAACAGAGGTGTTCTTGATTTAGTTAAACATGCTATATGTTGCCTCGTTGATACGGTTGGGCCTTCATTTTTCATCTGATCTTTACCAAACTTTACCAGATTCTTTAGTTATGGCCTTTGATTTAGTTAAAAAGCTGTTTTTTGCCCGAAACTTTCAAAAAAAACGTAAATGGCAGTCACTCACTTCATTGATGTTATAAGAGCCATGTTAGCCAGTAGAGCGTCCACAGGCCCTCTTGGGCCTCTTGTTTTTAAATCAATATCTAATATTATGGAATTATTTCATCATCTGAAAGAATCATGAAATAACTAAAAATTCTGACCTTTATTAGCACCAAAAACAGGAGATTACATGTAATTAGACCCAATGCTTATCCGCTGGGGAGAATGCCCACGGACCCACTAACAACCTCTCTCGCTTTGCCCGATCACTAATGGTAGCCGCCTGTCAAATCAATGTAGCCACCTGTTTCAAAAATTAGAGACAGACCTGAAAGGGGTCCCTTTTCACAAGTCAGTCACCCTGAATGGTATCTGAACAACTTCTCCAGTTCTATGTTGCATTATAACCTACACCAAACTTCATACATTGATCGAAAGAAGGTCTGTAATAATCCGTCTTTACAACTACACCAATTTTCTTGATTATTGTGTTGAGTGTGTTGTGTGTATTGTGTGTATTGTATATGTGTTATGATTTTGGGAGTTAATATTTGTGTTTATTCCATACGCATTTACAAGCTCCGTTTACTTTCACTGTAACAGGAAATGTCAATATTCGTTCACACTGATGTTTAGTAATGTATAACTGTTTGTGATTGGTGCAGTTTTCTGTTCATGTCAAAGGAAGTATGTCACCTGATGTAAGCAATGTTGATTTCATTGTGAAAATTCCCAAGATGTAACGACCAAATGTTTTTTTCAATAAATGTTTTTGGTGAAAATTAAATGTTACAACCTATTTTATTGTTCCAATTTAAAAATGTGTATGCAATAAAAAGGTTGTTAGATTTATATTGGGATATATGCACTCGTTCTTTCTCGCATAAATATTGCACTCCTAAAGTCACGCAATATTAATATGTGAATTGAATTGAATTGAATGTTGTTTAACGGCTCATCAACACAGTATAGGTTATTTAGAGCTGCCCCAGAGAGAGGGGAAGGATACATAGGAATCCGGGAACCTGCCCTACTCTTATTATCGAATAGATTCCTATGGTTCTTTAACGTGCTCGGAGCATAGACCGATACACGGGACCGCCCGGTTTACGTCCCCATCCGACGGACGAGGCTAAGGTAAAGTGTCTTGCCCAAGAACACACCGACGGAACTCAGTGGCACCAAGGAGGATTAATATGTGAAAGAACTCATGCATATATCCCAATACAAATCTAATAACCTAGTATAGAAATTAAAATATTACTCCTCAAGTTAAAGTCTTAGGAGTGAACACTCCATAGGGGCAAACAATTCTCTTGGGCTCGGCTAAGCATTACGTGGTCTGAGTATTAACTTTCATAACCCATCCAACCCCTACTCCAAGAAGTGAAAACGGGGTTGGCTGGGGTATTAAAATAAAACCTTAATTTTGGCTTAAAAAGTTTTCAAATTGTAAAATTAAAACATTTAATAGATAATTTTAAACAGGTTATCACATTTTTTTTCAGTAAAAAGCATTTTTAAACATGTTTTATTGTCGAAATATCCGTTTTAAAATCCTGCTTATATAAGCTTTCCCATTGCTTAATGGAATTAAGGCAGGACCACGTAATGAAATGGTAATTATAATAGAAAATATACATAATTATGTTCATGTTTTACTTTCACGGTCTATCCTCCGAGCACGTTAAAGAACCATAGAAATCTATTTGATAATAAGAGTAGGGCACGGTTCCCGGATTCCTATGTATCCTTCCCCTCTCTCTGGGGCGGCTCTAAATAACCTAAACTGTGTTGATGAACCGTTAAACAACATTCTATAATAACAATAATAATAATAGTTTTACTTTCTTTTGAAGGTGCAGCAACGCAGCAGACGGCAGCCTGTCAGTCAGTTGATTATGCCGATCCGGAACATCGTGCCATGGCAGAGGTGGACAGTAGGATTGATTCATTTGAACATGCTGGCATATTCTCTAACCATCAGAGTCCTAGAAGAATGGCAGAAGCTGGTTTCTTCAATGAAACAGGTTTGTATGTCTCATATGTTTGTAAGAAGAAAAGGAGTAGGTACTATAAGGGCCAATTTTGGCCCAATCTTAAAATTTAGCAATATGTACGTTTTTGCTTTTTGACATGTATATTCTTTGATAAAAAAATAATATTTTGGCAAAATAAAACCTTCGTACTATTTTTTCAGCGTCATTTATTACCCCACTAATTTCGTTAAAAAACACCTAAAAAGTGGGGGTAGGGGAAGCAGACAGACATTAACTTTCAAACAAGTTTTGATATTCAATACAGATAATGAACTATTACAAAGTAAATGGTTATGTAATGTTTTCGTGTGTTGAAATTAAAAAAAAATATGTATATATCAAGGGAGATAACTCATAAAGGGAGATAACTCATAAATTCAATAAAACCCAATTATCTTATCTTTTATGATGTTTAAGTAATATATATATATATATTTATATGCTGAACAAATGCCAAATTTGCTCCTACAGCTTTTACTTAATCATTTAAATTACATTTCAAAATACATATATCAGTTTTGCCTTTTATAATATACATAGTTAATATATTTGTGTAGAGAACTTACTTGAGCCAATCACAATATAGGCAAAATTCTTAACTTCACACAATTTCTTTAAAGCTACGATTTGCAGAAGCAAGTATTGTTAAAATAAAAGTAATCAATTACTTATGTTTGAACAAATATTGTATCATTTAATTCAAACAAATATTTAAATATAAAAATATTAAAATTACCATTTAACATTTTTATAAAAGTGGTTAACAGATCAATAATCGATCAATAATTGTAATTAATTATTATCAATAATCGATCTATAATTGTAATAAATTATTGTATTTAAAATAGATATTTTATAAATAACAATTAAACAGAAATGATGACTAGTATCTGCTGAAAAAATATCTGCTGCGCATGCCCACACTTATTTAGCGCTGGTTTTAATCAGAGGACTGTGGACTTATGTAACTCTGAGATGTGAAAATGGTTCACTCTTCACAGTAATCACTGGTGTCATCATCAACCAACACTGGCTCTGGTAAGTCTTTTGCATCCTGCAGATACATTGTCCAGTCAGTGTACGAACTGACTGAAATACTGTGGTGGCGTGCATAACCTAAGTACCAAATAACTGCTGACACATGTGCGCATGCGCCCACAACACGAGCACCAGCCCTGCATTTACAATACCACCCGGTTACCATTACTTCATTGAATTGTACCCAAAGCTTGTGGGATTTGCTCGACACATGTCTACTTTGGATTTTTGCCATAAGCAATCCTGGCCTCAATTTGTGGAACAGAAGATTGTAGTGCCCATTGTCTTCCAGATGTTCGCGAGTGTAGCACTTTGCTAACTTAGGTTGATATACCCCAAAGGTTATGTTTCTTAAGTCTTCCTCATCGATGTTCGGAAATTCTGTCAAGCTGATTTCATCTGCTGCTTTCCAGCATGTCTTTAGTCTATCGAGACCTTCTTCCTCAACAAGTTGCATTAAGTTGTTGCTCTGTTTCGCCAAGAATAACATTTTGATGCCAAGAAGCTCGTCATCTTGTTGGCTGATGCTTAGAGGCTTACAGTATTTGTTCATTATGGCACACACAAGTCTTACATAATCACCTATGTAAAGAATTTGAGTATTTACTACTATATTGTCTAAATACTTCCATTTTTTCAGACGCCCATTCATTGATTCTACCACCCATCCTATTTTTGTCACAAGCCTGGATGAATTGCTTTCTTCAGTTGAATGTAGTTTTTGACCCTTCTTGAGAAATTCTGGCATTTCTGTATGGATACCTAAGTCGTGCATTGCTTCTATTGCGTCCCTGAACCCCCGATCTACAATGAACACATCATCTTCCTGGAGCCAATCTTTTAATCTTTCCATTTTATTTGCGAAAGCATGTTTCATGATGTTTGCGTCATTGTTGCTATAATCACTTAGGTAAGGCGCAAGTACACTAACGACATAACCTGTTGTTGTCACAATCATCATATGTTTAACCAGAGGTCGTTTTTTGTGAAGGCTGTATGATCGTCTTTGAAACTGGAACTGCGAACTCTTTTGAATATAAATATACGTTCCATCAAGTACTAATATTGCTGGTTTTCTAGAGCCCCCAAAAAGAGTGTCTGCAAGCTGTCGTGATTGATGCGATATAACCGTCTCCCTGTCAATATGTTCAAACCCAATGTAATTCGATGTAAAATCATTAGCTAGCGTTTTTCTTGCAGAAGCTATAGCCCTCTTCACTGAATCAATCCCAATATTAAATACCGTTGAAAGCAGACGATTAGACATTCCGGATCTTAATTTAGTCAGCAATATGCCAATGCATGTTCTCTGTGACCTTACTTTTGATTGTCTTATATCTTTTACATGGTCACATATATCCTCGAAAGCCTGTTTGCTTATGCCTAAAAGATTTTGGAAATCAGAGTCTGACATGTCGGAAGTTTCATCAAAGTCTATTCGTTTTGTTTTGTTTTTTAGTGCAATTTCTCTAACATTTTGAATGATATCTGCAATTTCAGTCCTGTTTAAGTTAGTCTTGGTATTCACATCCACCACGTTTGCTAAGACGTCATCTTTAAATCTATCTTCTGCTAAGTGCCCTGGACAGCATCTTAAACCTGCTGGTATGATAATATTACTCTCAATAAGGGTATTGTATCTCACTTCTGCTGGTACCGTTACAAACTTAAGTCCTCTGCGTCTGCACACACAGCATGTAGAATGGGAAGAGCCTGCAACAGACGACAATGGTAATGCTATATTCTTGGGCGACTTCAAATTCGGTTTAGATCGTTTTGTATCTGGTGGCAGGTAAGTTGGATCACTATCACTTAAACTTGAGACCTTTTCTGGAACACTTTTTTCCATTCGTCTAAAGTGTGAAACACGACATTTCCCACATATAACGTCTGTATCTGTCACGCGCAGCATGAGCGTTCGGTAGAGATGTTTTCTGAGCGCTTTGTTGCTGTGACCACCAAGAGATCGTCTGTCCCTCGGCTTAGCTCGTTTCGAACAAACAGCACATTGGAAGAACCTGCAACTAATAAAATAACTAATAATGCATTATAAAAAAAACAATTAATAAAATTTCAGCAGAAAATATTTTATTAAAGGATCGTTCATTTTGTATGTATAGAAAATATAAGTGTTTGCTTTACTAACATGTAAAGCATGAAATATCAGTGTGTCTAAAATATATTTCTTTGATTTATAGAAAGAAAAAAGTGTTATTTGAGGTTCTTTAAAGTATGCTTTTATAGGTAAGTTATACTATAAAACATATAATATGAGTGTTTCCTGTGTGAGAATAAATAAAAACATAGGAATTACAATTATACACATTTAACAAGAACACATTTAACTAGAAGGACACAGCCTGCATGTCGAGCCCTATTCGAGCCATATGCACACGTAGCGGAGACCGGACGTGACCTAAATTTCATAGAAAGCAGGTCACAGAGACCCAAAATTGTGCACATGCTGTTAGATGCGTATAAATAAATATGGTGAAGTTTGGTTAAAATCCAGCGAGTAATGAAGAAGATAACAGTCGGACGCATGGACGAACTGACAAACATACATCCGGACTACATTGTGATCGCTAATTCGAGATCCGTAAACAGGCTAGACAAAACCTTATATTCCTAATACAGCATACTACAGTTACGAATTTGAGTTTAATTCACATTCTGATTAATTCACATAATGCTTACCTGTTATCTTTTTTATCCATGATAGGGATCTGTACTAGATGTTTTCACACTAAAATAATTTCCTGGGCAACGAATGATTTAAATGCTCTATAAACTACCTATGTTGTGTAAAATATATGGTTAAATGTTTATTTCAGTCTTTTACTACTAATGCCAGTAGTATTATACATTTTCTTTTAAATCGCTCTGCCTCTAAAATTAACACAGCCGTCTGCTGATGATCGTTGAGCGAGTTAAATTTAACAGCGGGCTAACTTTGCTTCTTTCTTGACAAGCCTTTAACAATGCCACACACAATTTACGTAATAAAATTTGTATTTCGCTGAATCAAACATGTTTACCTTTCCTACAATAACTCAATCATCAGCCAAGTGTCCTGCTTCACCTCAAACGGTTGGGAAGGAAAACTGATGGTACACAATGCACCGGTAGTGGTTGTCCGGTTCTCACTGAAGATAATCGCCGTCTCTTTTCGAGGACAACATCATCGCGTTTGCGCTATAAGCTAGATTAAAGGTTCACTTTTATTGGTTATTTATTAAACCCGATTCAGAAAAGAATATATTTTTTATTTAAATGTGTTTATTTCTATTTTGTTTAGTGTCATAACTGTATACACCTCCATAAGTACGAAGGCGTATAAGGGCGAACATAGATTTTATCGGATATTTTTCATCAATTTATTTTAAATTAACTTGCTCCACACGCGTATACCAAAAAAATATTTTTAGGGTCGAAACAATTCTTTAAGAGGGAAATATACTCAAATTATTTTTTTGGTACACGTGTGTGGAGGTAGTCTATTCGTCTTAAATGTGTCCGATTTTTTTATATTTTTGCGTAATCTTGCTGAATTATGCCGCACGCGCACCAGTATATGACGTCATATAACGTTAAAAAAAAATTTAAAATCAGCATATTTCTTAACTTCTAATATTGTTCTAATAGTTAAACTGAAAAATGTTTTAAAATTAACAACTTTCTTTTGAACGAATTTTTGGGCCAAAATTGGCCCTTATAGAACCTACGCCTTTTGGACCCCATTGAGAAATTTATTCTTTTTCTGGACAACAAAGTTTTTTAGCTCTATGCAAAATGATTTTTCTGTACACCCGTTGAAAAACGAGATGTATTATGGTATGGGGTTGTCCGTCTATCCGTAAACAGTTGCATATTCCGGACGATAACTCCGAAACCATTGCACATATACTCAAAAAACTTCATAGGTACATTGCTCTAGGCGAGAGGAGAATCCCTTTTGTTTTTGGGGAGAGTAGGTTAAAGGTCAAGGTCACCATGACCTTATATAGACAAACGCATTCCGGATGATAACTTCGAAACCATAACACCTACACTCATGAAACTTCATAGGTACATTGCCCTAGGTGAGAGGAGGATCCCTATTGCTTTTGGAGTCAGTAGGTCAAAGGTCAAGGTAACAGTGACCTTATATGTAAATATACATTCCATTCAAAACCATAACACCTTCACTCATAAAACTTCATAGGTACATTGCCCTAGGTCAGAGGAGAAACCCTATCGCATTTGGGGCCAGTAGATCTAAGGTAAGGGTCACAGAGACCTTATAATTATGTAAATATGCATTCCGCCCAATAACTTCAAAACTGTAACACCTACACTCATAAAACTTCATAGGTACATTGCCCTAGGTGAGGGGAGGAATGCTATCGCATTTGGGGCCTGTAGGTCAAAAGTCAAGGTCACAGTACATTGCCCTATGTGAGAGGAGGATCCCTATTGTTTTTGGGGTCAGTAGGTCAAAGGTCAAGGTCACAATTATCTTATATGGAAATATGAATATTCTGCGTAATAACTTCAAAACCGAAACACCTACACGTATAAAAATTCATAGGTACATTGCCCTAGGTGAGAGGAGGAACCCTATTGCATTTGTGACCAGTAGATCAAAGGTCAAAGTCACAGTGACCTGATATGGAAATATAAATTCCACACAATAACTTCAAAACCGTAACACCTACACTCATAAAACATCATATGTACATTACCTTAGGTGAGAGGAGAAACTCTGTTGCTTTTGGGGTCAGAAGGTCAAAGGTCAAGGTCACAATCTCCTTATATGGAAATATGAATTCTGCATAATAACTTAAAAACAGTAACACCTACACTCATAAAACTATATAGGTACATTGCCCTAGGTGAAAGGAGGAACCCTATTGCTTTTGGGGCCAGTAGTTTTAAGGTCAAGGTCACAGTGACCTTATATGGAAATACGCCTTCCACACAATAGTTTCAAAACCGTAACACGCACTATAACTTGTAACTATTAGACCTACAGTTTTCAAACTTCACAGAAATAGTAACCATGTTAAAACAACAACCCCTATTGATTTTAAGCTTAGTAGGTCAGATTTCAAGGTCACTGTGACCTGATCATGACAAATTCCTTCCCAGGTGTTATTCACAAACTATTTGATCTACAGTCTTGAAACTTTATACAAATAGTGCTCTTGGTTAAACAACATCCCCTATCAGTTATTGTTTTGTTGGAAGGTCAAAGGTAAGAATTATATTGACCTGACACCTAGGAAATGCTTTTAACATAAAAACTTTAGGAAGCGGGCGTATAATGCCACTTTAGGCGGCGCTCTTGTTACATTATTTGCTACCTGTCATCCAAATTGGCCGCTGTTACTAAAAACAATCAATGAGATCTACTTTTCTCAACATCTGATGTTTGAATTTACATGCTGTCCTTGTGTTTTTTCATTGATGCACTAGTGGGAGCTTGACTTTTCAAGTGAGCGATTCTTACAGATGACGCAGTATAAAAAATTAAAGTAAAAATGGCCTACTGTTCCAACATTAAAAGGACATATTACAGTCAAGCTTGCTTAATTTGCTTAATTCTCACCCAAATTCAGTTTGGAAGCAAGATTACCGGTATATAGTTTCCATGCTGTTATAGTGAGAAAAAAAAAAACAACATTTTATTCTTATTTTACACACACTATGTATATATAAAAGCTACCGTATGTATCAATTTTAATCAATGAGTCAAATTTACGTTTGGAGAACATATGATTTATGTAATTTCAATATGTTTTTCCCCCATTATTTCTCCTTTCATATAGTTTTCACCTTTAACTCTTAACACTCAGGTGAGCACCTTGAGGCCCATGTTCCTCTTGTTTTATCTTCGAGTGTTTGCTTTTTTGCCTGTTGGGGTGTTAATTATATTTGTGTAAGTTCACTTTAATTTTTTATAGCAAAAAAAATTAAAAAAAATAATTATAAATTCGAAAATATTATATGATATATGAAGACTCTTTTCAATTAGCGAATTCGTTTTGTCCTATTATTTGTTTTTTATGTATTCCCTATATGAAATTGTGTATCTTTGATCAATTAATGCTAATTTGTATTATTTGTATTTACTATTATGTAGTGTCAGTAGCGTTAATAACTATTGAACAAGATTCCGCTTAACGTCGCATAACGCAATGTCAGCGTTACGTAACGTACTATGAATAAAACATAAACATAATGTGTTGGTGTTGAATTTTAAATATTCATATATTTTTTATAAAAGAAATTTAATTTATATTTATATTCGATAATCCTTACTAGTATTGCAAGACCGAGAGCAAGGAGCCATAGAGCAAGGGGCCACAGGAGGACAGGCTGCAAACCAAGGAGCTGGCAATAGTGAGTACCACCAATAACAATATATTGATTTTTACTGCTCAAGATAAAATTCTTGTTAAAGATTATTTTAATTACTTTTTATCATATATAAAAATGAAAAAAAATCTTCTTATTTTTCATTATTTTGTTTTTAATTTGCAGTTTAACACATTTGCAAGTTCTAAGAAGAAAGTGGTTGTTATTAAAAATTGAAGCATAAATACCCAAGTTTTGGTTACAGTTGTGTTGCAAAAACATGTTGACCACCATTTAACATGTAACCAAAATGCATTATGTGTGTAGGAACTTTGATTGTTCTTGCATACCGGATAAGGTGATCCGCTTTTTACATAGGTGCTGGAAAGCTTGATCTTACACATGGGGGAAGATAAAAGTCGCGCTGATATCAACAATGACAGTTGCAGACGTCATTATGTAAATAAACAAAAACGTGGACTGCTCCACAGCGTTTAAATATAAATGACTGTAGAACGCTGCCATTATTGATTATTTTAGCCCCACAGCGATTGGCCAGTGTAGATTTCCATTTTTATAAATGGAACACATCTTGCTTGAGTTTGTAAAACGGGACATTGTGCAGTGAAGAAAGCTATGCAAAACGTTAGTACTTAGTTGGCGACGTCAACGCGCAGAATGTAAATGGTATGCAAGAAAAAGAATCAATCATGGGTGTCCGATTCAGATTGGAAAATTCCAACACTCAGTATAACTGTTTTAATCGGAACCTCGGCAGAGCCGCGGTTCTGATAAAAACACTTATACCTCATGTTGAAATTCCATATCTTCACCAGATACCCATGAAAGATTCTTATAATCCTTCATGTACAGCATCAACCAACTTGACTGTTGCGATAACTGCACTATTAACTTTTTTGTCATTCTTGTTTACGGATCTGGATTTATGGACCACAATGTCGTCCGGGTGTATGTGTGTCATTTTGTTAGTTCATTTATAGTTTGTGCATCCGATTTCATTTATTTATATCTTCTTCATTACTTGCAGGATTTTCACCAAATTCCGCCAGAATGTTTCGTATATGTATCTAACATCGTGCAAAATTTTGGGTTGCTGTGACCTACTTTGGATGAAATATAGGTCACCACTGGTCTCCACTATGATATGCGTATCTTGCTCCTTTCTTGCAGGATATTCACTAGACTCCACCGGATTGTTCCTTACATTATTATAATGCAAAAATTCGGGTCGGATGACCTACTTCGCATTAATTAAATTAGATACTAAGTACACATACAAAACAAATCCCTCATGGGATTGACATTGGTGTTGGTCGAATCAAAATATTGCCCAGTCTGGACTTCTTCAATGTAGGGCTCGACATGCAGACTGTGGCCTTCTAGCTATTATTTCACTTTTGTATGTTTCACATTTCTAAAAAATATTTGTTTTAATTAACTAATCAGCTCCCGATATTTTATTGTTATGTATATCTAAGCAAAACTGTTACTATAAAATCACATTTGCTTGTTGTTTTTAGCTGTACTGGCCAAGGGCCAGCAGAGCTTATGGGATGGTGTGTTGTCCGTCTTCCGTCTGTCGTCCGTCCGTCGTCCGTCCGTTAACTTTTCTTCAAACAACTTCTCCTCAGAAACCGCTTGGCTAATTTTGATCAAACTTCACATGGATGATCCTTAGATGAATGCTTTTTAGATTTGTTAAAATAGGTCAGTGCTACATCCAAGATGGCTGCCATTACCATATATAGTTGAAACCTTAAAAAATCTTCTTCTCCAGAACCGCTGGACAGATTTCAACAGTTTTTCTTTTAAAATGATCGCCAACGCCTAGACTATCAAGTTTGTTCAAATAAAGTCCCCGGGGTTAAAAATGGCCGTGCCCTGGGGGTCCAAAGTTTGTATATTGAGGTTTTGCATGTTTTTCATATAGACATATAGGAAAAAACTTTAAAAAATCTTCTTCTCTGAAACCTTAAGGCACAGGGCTCTCATGTATTACATGTAGCATCAGCTTATGGTCCTCTACTAAGTTTGTTCAAATGGTGACCCTGGGGTCAAATTTGTCCCCGCCCCGGGGGTCACAATTTTACATAGACTTATATAGGATTTTTTTCTTCATCTTCTTCTCGGAAACTACAACAGCCAGAGGTTTGATATTTTGCATTTACTATAAGCTTATGGTCCTTTACCAAGTTTGTTCAAATGGTGACCCTCGGGTCACATTTGGCCCCGCCCCAAGGGTCACATGTTTTACATAGACATGTATAGGGAAAAACTTAAAAAATCTTCTTCTCTGAAACTGCAAGAGCCAGAGGTTTAATATTTTGCATTTGCTTTAAGCTTGTGGTCCTCTACCAAGTTTGTTCAAATGGTGACCCAGGGGTCACATTTGGCCCCACCCCGGGGGTCACAGTTTTACATAGGCTTGTATAGGCAAAAACTGAAAAAAATCTTCTTCTCTGGAACCACATGGCACAGAGCTCTCATGTATTACATGTAGCATCAGCTTATGGTCCTCTACTAGTAAAGTTTGTTCAAATGGTGACCCTGGGGTCAAATTTGTTCCCGCCCCAAGGGTCACAGTTTTACATAGACTTATATAGGATCTTTTTTTTTAAAAATCTTCTTCTCGGAAACTACAAGAGCCAGAGGTTTGATATTTTACATTTATTATAAGCTTATGGTCCTTTACCAAGTTTGTTCAAATGGTGACCCTGGGGTCACATTTGGCCCCGCTCCAAGGGTCACATGTTTTACATAGACATGTATAGGGAAAAACTTAAAAAATCTTCTTCTCTGAAACTGCAAGAGCCAGAGGTTTAATATTTTGCTGTGCTATAAGCTTATGGTCCTTTACCCATTTTGTTCAAATGGTGACCCTGGGGTCACATCTGGCCCCGCCCCGGGGGTCACAGTTTTACATAAATGCTTGTATAGGGAAAAACTGAAAAAAATCTTCTTCTCTGGAACTGCAAGAGCCAGAGGTTTAATATTTTGCATTTGCTATATGCTTATGGTCTTCTACCAAGTTTGTTCAAATGGTGACCCATTGGTCACATTTGGCCCCACCCTGGGGGTCACAGTTTTATTTAGGCTTGTATAGGCAAAAACTGAAAAAATCTTCTTCTCTGGAACCACATGGCACAGAGCTCTCATGTATTATTTTGCATCTGATCTTAGCCAAACTTTAGCAGGTTTTATGGCTTTCTTTTTTTTTTAATTTGTTGACATTTTTTTTTTTTTTAAATTTTTTTATGTTTAATTTGTTTTGTTTAATTTTTTTTTTTTTTTTTTTTTTATTTTTTTTTTTCATTTTTTTATTTTTATTTTTTTTTATTTTTTATTTTTTTTTCTATGTTGGACCAGTCGGACCAGTAACCGAGGAGTTATGGCTCTTGATTTAGTTAAAAATGCTATATTTTGCCTCGTTAATACGGTAGGGCCTTTATTTTTCATCTGATCTTTACCAAGCTTTATTACCAGATTCTTTAGTTATGGCCCTTGATTTAGTCAAAAAGCTGTTTTTTGCCCGAAACTTCCAATAAAACATAAATGGCAGTCACTCGCTTCATTGATGTTATGAGAGCCATGTTAGCCAGTAGAGCGTCCACAGGCCCTCTTGGGCCTCTTGTTTTACTAAAACTAGTGATTTTTAACTTCATGCGTAGCAATTTTTTTGATAATTCGGGTTTGTATATTGACTTCTGTTTTAAAGGGAATGTAGCGACACAGCCAAACATGCTATTTTATCGAGAGTTCAGAAAAACTTGCAAAAAGGTGAAAGAATTATCAAAATCGGATGGTAAACAAAAAAGATATGACCATTTGAAGGTTGTTCTAAAATGGATATGGGAGCCGCCATTTTGAAAACTATGACATCATAGTTCCATTTGACCATATATTTAGCTTGAATCTAGTCTCGGCCAGCCAAGACCGTATCATACACGTCTTACTTGCTTATATCGGTCTGGGCAGATTATGCCAATTAAAGCGCCCACTATCAATTAGCCCAATTTATTCGTGCATTTTTTTTCATGCGCATAAAGTCGACGTTTGCGTGACATGTTGTAAATAAATATTCAACATCATTTGTTGATGCACCAGTTAAACCTTTTGATGGCACTTGCTGCTTCTCAAAAGTTAAAAATAAGAAATTAATATAAAATTAACTTGAAAATATGTTTTTGGAAAGTCGTAGAATCTCTCAAAAGTTTGGGGCAATTTCAAACATCCTATTTTCTCCAGGCCCTGGTTCTGGATCCGCGTAGCATAGCGTAACGAAGAAATCAGAAGCGGGCCGGGTGACCGAGGCCAGGTCACTTGAATCAATAATCAATTTTCCCAACATTCAGGAAGGCAGGTGGTACAGTGCTTCTGCTGCTGCGGACGTCTGGGTGACTGGAACATTGCCAACATTCCAATGGAACAGCATGCCAGGAACTTCCCCCGCTGCAGATACCTTAAGCAAATTATGGGCAGGATATACATCGGTATGTTGTCCTGTATATATGATTGGTGTGGCTTAACACAAAGAAATTCAATACTGTAACCACGTAAGCCTATTGTTTGTATAAGTGGTCATTCCTTTGATTTTAAACAAAGAATAACACACTTAAAGTACCATTCGTGGGGACGTATGTCTCTCCGTCTGTTTGTTAATTTTAGCCTCGTTAAGAAAGTAGGGCCTAATCATTTTTCATCGGATCTTTACCAGATTGTTGATATCAATAATAGCTTGGAGAAGTTCGAAAACCAGCCATATCTGATCTGACTCCCTCCCTCCAAGCCCCTCCCCCACCTCCAATTTATTTTTGTTTTTATTAGTTAGGCCCTTAACACTCTCGGTCTTCATTTCTTCATCCGATCTTAGCCAGATTTGTTCAGAATATTAATTTCAATAAATGAGTAGAAGTTCAGTAAAGTTTAACACAGCCATATCCGTCAGACCTCCCCCATTGTGTTTAAAATGTATGTTAGTATCTGTTCAACCATTTGACAGATGGATTGAAACTTCATACATGTGCATTGCCTTCAAGGGATAACAAATTTGCAGGGGTATTCGTCAATAATTGATAGTTCCTGTTACAACATATTTTTGTCCACCCCCATTATAGGCGGAGGACTATTGAATTTGCACTTCCGTTGCCAATTTTCCGACCAATAACTTTAATACTTATTATCCGATCTTGAGGACAATGTTTATATATACATAATGTCTAGGTCATGTTTGATAACCAGCCAGATCACACTTATAATGCCAGAGTTACGGCCCTTAGATTTTTCAAAATCAACTTCATTTCCGACCAATAACTTCAGCATTTATAATCTGAACTTTACGAAAATTGAAAAATTGTTCAGTTTCCGCTCAATAACTTAAAATTTATAATCCAATCTTAATGAAACTTGGGTCAATGTTTATGGGCATAATATCTCAACTAAGTTTGATATGCAGCCAGATTGCATCTATCATGTTGGAGTTATGGCCCTTTGATTTTAAAACTTGATATTTGCGATTTCCGCTCAGTAACTTTTAACATTTATAATCCTCTTTTGATGAAACCTGGGCATTGGGGACAATGTTTATGGCAATAATATCGTGACCAGGTTTGATTACCAGCCAGATCGCACCAATAACACGGAAGTTATTGCCCTTGGATTTTTTTAATATTTTCAGATTTTTGCGGCAATAACTAATATTTATTATTCAATCTTCATGAAACTTTAAGACAATGTTTATGGATATTTTAATAACCAGCCAGGTCGCACTTATAGTGCCAAAGCTATGGCCCTTGATTTTTTTAAAGATTTTTGGGGTTCCCGCTCAATATCTTTAACATTTATAATCCAATCTTGATGACACTTGGGGTTAATGTTTATGGCCGTAATATCTTGGCAAAGTTTGATAACTAGCCAAATCGCACCTATCATGCCGGAGTTATTGCCCTTGGATTTTTGAAAATGGAAGAATTTTGCCGTTTCCGCTCAGTATTACTTAGACATTTAAATTATAATCCAATCTTAATGAAACTTGGGAGTTATTGTTTATGGGCATAATATCTAGGCAAAGTCTGATAACCAGCCAGATCACACATTTCATGCTGATGTTTTAACCCTTTGAAAACCAGGTTATAAGATTGGGGTATGTCGTTTGGCGGGCGGGCTTGGGATTGCATTTGGGGTCACTGTCAAGGTCAAGGTCACTGCTACTAAAAATAGAAAAGTGATTTCTGCTCAATAAGTTAAGGAATGAGATATTGGAATGAAACTTGCTGTGCAGGTCTGTAATAGCATTTCAAATGGAAAACCAGTTTTTCATGGAATTTCCACGTTTCTTATTGTCAAGTTTTTTTTCCAATATCAACTGAGTTTTACATCGGCGGTTCCAATCAGGCGGTGGACCATAATTCTTTGAATTTGCTTGTTTTATTTATATTTGATAATTTCTGTACTATTCTAGAACAGCAACAACGCCAGGAAAGGTTGAATAATGGCAGCGTTGGGAGAGGGGCCACAGGGAGACCCACTACAAACCTTGGAGCTCGCAATAGTGAGTTCCCAACTTGCAGATATATTGATAGTACATATGATTTTCAAGAACAATTGCAATAGTACCCTCAACTTTGATGTTTTCAATTACGTAGTTTTCCGGTTTAGGTATTAAACCCATGCGGTGTTTAAGTGGAATTTTATAATTTCCTTTTTCAACTAAAATGTATACTGGTTGCATTGCGATAATTACCTACACACAATAATGTCAAAAGCTGCAGAAAGCGTTACAAACATTCTTTGTCTTTACCTGTATGTAAAATTAAAATATTCAAAGAATTGAGGCATTTTTCTGTCACCCACTTTGTTCCGCCTACCGGATATGTTTAAAATATATTACCTCATGAATAATGATGTGTTTATTGTGCTAATGAAACCAATCCTAAAAACTGATACTTTTTTCTCATGTTCATTGAGTTGATAAAAAAATGTATGCCCCCTTTAATTCAAAAAATGCTAGAAAGGCATCTAGTGTGCACCCGTCCGTCCGTCCGTCCGCGTGTCTTTACTTAGTCAAATTGTATATAGGCACAACGTCTTGGCCAAGTTTGATAACCGACCCCTTCACCTCAGTAATTCCAGAGTAATGCCTCCTGGAATAGTAAAGATTCACTAAATTAATGTTTCCTTTTAAAGATGTGAAGCAATAGCAAGGGCATCTGTGACTTTTGTACACATTTCTAGTTTTCAATGTTAAACTGGTAATTTATAATCAGGGCCTCATTATCTTTTCAATGTTACTCAAGGATTTACTGCAGCAAATCCTCTGCACTGCGAGTATGCCTCCAGGATAAGAAGCTTTCTTGGGTGGCTATCTAGACATGGACAAACAGCAGAAGACATGGCTGATGCTGGCTTCTTTTACACAGGTTTGTGTTGAAGTAGTGGTATATGTTATTAATTAAAATGTATATGCCTTGTTTTTACTAGAACCTCTACACATAATACGACGTAAACTGATGGCCAATACGAACAAGTCAGCCAATATGAAAAAACAAGGCCAATATGAAGGAACAGACCAATGCAAACTTAAAGTTGGCCCTGCCCCAGGGGTCACATGTTTTACATAGCTCAACAAATATTTTCTGAGACAACAAAGCATAGAGCTCTCATATATTGCATGTAGCGTAATAGTATGGTCCTCTACCAAGCTTGTTCAAATGATGACCCCTGTGTTAAATATTTTTAAATTCTATGAAACCATGACAGCTAGAGGTCTAACTCTTTATGTGTACTATAAGCTTATGGTCCTCTACCAAGTTTGTTTGATTGATGACACCAAAAATAGTCTTCCCTGAACTTACCAGACCTCTTTTAGCTCACTGACTTTTTATTACTGTTTCAAGTCTCTACAATGAACAAAGTCATCAAGTAAGTTCTTCTTGTTGTGTTGCCATTTTAATGAAATACTAAATCCTTGTTCTGTTATTTTAGCATGTTGTTGTCTTAAAACATTTGTCAATCTCAACTTCCACTGAGATATTATATTTAATACACTTTGGGAATTTTGAATTTAAACGTCTAGAATTTAATGATACCTCTCCTTTTGATCCAAAAATTCATTTGATCCAGACTTTAGAGACACGATATAAATGGCTTTAACCAGCCAGACCAAACCCCAAAAGTATGAACGGTGAAAGTATGACGTTGGTTCAACGTAACAATTTCGACGTCGTATCAATAGACATTGGATTTGGACATTGGATTGACGTTGGATTTTGGTTGAAAATGGAAGTTTTTTTAAACGTCAGAAATCTGACGATGAACCAGGCAGGTCATAAATATCATATGTATGTTTAGTTCTATAATTAGAACTACAGGCAACCACAATTGTCAAGTTTATAGTCTCTCTTCCATATATGAGTGCCAAGAAGGGAAACCCTCAACCACACAACATAATGTCTGGATTTATAAAATGCATTAACCAATAATTTAACTTATACAGAAATTATATAAACCTTTAAGTACCCTAATTAATTATAATACATGCCAGCAAGATATTAATAATTAAAACAATGCATTATTAAATCAACCGACGTTGCGACCAAAATCCAACATATATCCAACGTTGATTCAACGTCTTGTGTTTGCTGGGAACATGTGGAAGGTCACACATTCAATATAGAAAAAACGTCTAATTTCAACGTATATTCTACATCGATAAACCGACGTTGTGTTTGTATTGTCAATCGACAACGTTAAACCCTTATTCTGAATAGACGTTGAAACAACGTCTAATTTCAACATATATTCGACGTCGATAAAGCAACGTTGACTAGACGTTGTGTTTGTGTTGTCAGTCGACGTTGTTAAATAGACGTTGAAACAACATCTAATTTCAACGTATATTAGACGTCGATAAACCAATGTTGAATAGATGTTGTGTTTGTGTTGTCTGTCGACGTCGTTAAACCAACTTTGTATAGACGTTGAAACAACATCTAAATTCAACGTATATTTGACGTCGATAAAACAACGTTGACTAGACTTTGTGATTATGTTGTCAATCAACGTTGTTAAATCCACGTTAAATAGACGTTAAAACAATGTCTAATTTCAACGTATGTTAGACGTCGATAAACCAACGTTGAATAGATGTTGCGTTTGTGTTGTCAGTCAACGTCGTTAAACCGACTATATAGACATTGAAACATCTAATTTCAACGTATATTAGACGCCGATAAACCAACGTTGAATGAACGTTGTGTTTGTGTTGTTAGTAGACGTCGTTAAACGGACGTTGAATAGACGTTATTTCAATGTTGGCGACGCTGCGACCTGATTTCAACGTCGCATGCCTGCAGGGTAGTATCTGTAATGTAGTAAAGCATTGCTGTGTGCTTGTAATGTTTTGTGTTATTACCCTGTATTGTTTCTGGTGCTACTTAAATGTTGACAGAAAACAGTGATTGTGACTCCAGCGAAAATGGAGTGTTTTAATTACAACCGAATTCGCAGCAACTCTGCAGTTCTGCAGGTGATAAGGTTCTAGGCTAATAATGAATACTTTTTATCTCAAAGTAAATATAGGGTGGCCCATTGCATATTCATTCCTGTTGGAACTGTTTAGTATTGGTGTTTAAGGAGCATGTTTAGATTTTGGTCGTTTTTTAAAGTGTAATTGAACAAATTGTTTTTTTATGAAATCAGTTTTTTAAGTTTACTTTTATTATTTTACAATTGTTACATAACACCCATTTATTATATACTTTCCAGTGAAATAGTGGATTTTATGATTACAATAAAACCATATAATTTCATTGTTTATAAACCATATATTTTCATTGTTTATTTTTCACATGTGAAAATATATGGAGATTATTTAACTGCTTAGGGATCGAGTGTAGGATTTCCATTTAATCGATCACAACAGTTAAATAATCTATTTATTACATTTTTAATCCGATTATGTATGATTTTAACCAGAATTATTTGCTTTATTTAGCGTTATCGGCGGATGACGTCGACGTCACCAACACGTTATTGACATCATAACTCAACTTTGCAGTTAGTTATTTTTGTGTTCGGAGTTAGTTATTAATATTTAGCGATTATGAATATTCTTTCACTGAGAAATTCTAATCTTTCATCCATAGAAATGTAATAAAACATATTTTCATTCAAAATGTTGCTCTTGTAACTGTTGACGTTGTTGACGATATTGATGTCATTGTTTTGGCGCATTATATTTTTTCTGCATAAATTTCCAGATTGTGAGTATATTATAAATAGAATATTTATTGGTTCATCGTGATTATAGGATTTATATTCTTTTCAAAATCAAAAAAAATATGTTTTCTCACTTCTCGATGAAACTAAATCATATATTCACTCAAAACAAACAAATATTCTTTTTATATGAATATGAAATCCATAATATTGAAGATTAAGTAATTATTACTGTTCTATTTTTTGGTCTTTTTTGGTCTTTAAATTATTTTGAGGAATATATATATATATATATATCATTGTCGTTATGAGCATGATGCTTTGGTCTTCTCCGTATCACATCGAGCATTCGCAACTGGCTCGGCGATTTCAACTTTTAAAATAGTTGTTTAATTTGACACGGAAATTTGGATTCATAATTCCGATTGCACACTGAACTCACATGAACGGAAAAGGCCAAGAGATGATTCTGCCTGCATAATTATTACACTAATTTATTATGGTTATTTCATGTTTGTAAATGCCCCAAACACTTTATATTGTTAGTGCTATTCCCACTAAACTATGTGTCGGCCCCATGCATGATTCCACAATTGATTTGTTTCTGTTCTTGTTTTTGTTTTTTAATTTTGAAATTCATTTGACAATGCAGTAAATATTTTAAAGTTTAGAGATGAACATTTGAACAGAATTGTAAAGAATATTATTAATCGATGTTTTTATTTTTTTAAATAGTGTGTGTAGTTTCCAAAAAGTAAAATTTACTAAAATGAAAGTGAATTTAGCCGTTATCTCAGTTACTAAACAAAATTTGCCACCAATTTAAACAAATGATATATCGTCGCAAAATTCAAAATTTCAATCCAATTAACCATATGTTAACTTGATTGCAAGTTTTGGTGTCCCTTAATCGTTAACCCGCTAAGCACGACTATAATAGCCTTTGCGTCCATTGTAAACGCAGTCTGCGAGCAACTCGCAGGCTGATCAGGGTTTACAATGTCTGGCTGATGATCAGTCATTTCCCCCCAAAACACCCCTTTTTCACATAAATACAGTGGTCGTAATTCAAAGAAAGAACAATCCATTATATATATGTAGCGGGTTAAGGGTTAACACTATTTTGAATACAAGTGTACTATAGTATCATGCTCTTGATATTTTAGGAGTTCGTGACAGCGTAAAATGCTTCGTTTGTGGAATAGGTAAGACTGATAATACTTTCTTCTCCTCCTTATTTTATAGAGGCTTAAGCCTCAAATAAATTAATAGTTATAGTAAGTCTTCGAGTTTTCCAGACCCATCTATTTCATGAACACTAATAATAAAGGACCAAAGACGTGGTTCGATTTAATGTACATGTGCATTGTTATGTTCATGAAATTAATGTTTTCCAGGCTTAGAGTTGGGTTATTATCATCCAATCTTCCCCAAGCTTGATTAGATTGTATATGGGCACAATGTCTCGGCCAAGTTCGATAATCTGCACATCTCTCCAGTAATTCCAGAGTTATGTCCCTTGGAATAGGACAAAGTTCACGAAATTAATTTTGTTTGAAAGACAATTTCATTATTAATATGTAAAACAATAATGGGGGCATCCATGTCCTTTGCAAACATTTCTAGTTTTTATATGAAACTGGTATACATTACTACGGCTTTATTTTAGATTTTATTTGGATCTACACCCATATTTCTTCTGCAGTAAGCACTTGGTTAGTCTAAGCTGTAACTTGATTGATTAACATGGGTATATCTTCAGCTGTAATACAATACCATGTAAAGAGCAATTTTGTCTAATTTATGATTGCTTTGTTACCCTATTGCAAGATTATTAATTGCTCAAATATATATTGTTAAATGAAGTTTCATTTGTTTTATAATCAGAGATTTGTGAGTGGCAACGTGGTGAAAACCCATGGATAGAACATGCCCGTTGGTCACACCAATGCACCTATCTGAAGAAGCATAAAGGGGAGGCTTTTGTGAATTGTTGTGTGGCCCGGATGTATACTGAAGAGGTATTTATTACAAGTTTCTGTAATAAAATAATTGTAATAAAACTCCGCAATAACTAACATTCAGACTGGGAAATTGTTCGAGTCTTTGGGAGCCTTGTTTTGATACTGCAGATTGCTGGCAGAATGGCTACAAAATGGAATGTTCTTGGCATACTCCGAAAATGTTAACTGTTTTAAACAAATACAGTCGATTCCGTTTAATCGCATATCGGTTAATTGCATATTTCGGTTAATTGCATAAAGTTTGTATTTTGGAACTGTTAATTGATTGACACGGTCACAGAGATAAGTCCGAGGCAAATTGATTGACAAAAGGTGCTAATTGACGCCGAAAGTTTGCCATTTTGTGCGGTTTCCGTGAAACTTCCACGCCATGATGATCGCTCACCAATTAGCATACACGATTTAATAATAAGTTTGTACGCAATGTAAAGCAATGTGTTGTTAATTATTTACTGCTCTCAGTTTGCTAGTGTCGGTAGAGATGCATATGACATAGAGTAGCTCATAGAGGTTACTTTATAAATGAAAAATAAAATAAGCTTTTGTGTTATTATCATGGCTGTGTAAATCACGCTTCAAACAATAGCAAAGCGACGCAGGTTGAAAGAAAAAAGTACGCATAAATATTGCATAAAATCTATCAAATAACAGTAAATACAAAATGGATATGCACAATATTAATCCTATCAAACATCTTACATAGAATTAACTCGCTTTTATGGAGTTTCTATGTAAGTATTAACAGAACAGTAAAACGAAAGTAGAAACGTGCACCGCTACATGTACAAAATGTTCAATTTCGGTTATACGAATACTCCGGTTAATCGCATATATTTTCTTGACAAATGGGCTATGCAAATAACCGAAATCGACTGTAGTTACTCATGTAAAGGAAGCTTAAACTTGTCATTTGGTCATAGGTCAAGGTCACCATTGCTATAATTTGAAAATTGGTTTCTGCTCAGTAACTTCATTTCCTTTTAGAGATTTTAACGAAACTTCACCAAAAGGTGTGGCTCACGGAAAGGAAGCTTAGGAATGACTAAGTAATGTTTGACCTGATTTAATAATGAATTTTATTTCTGATTTTGACAGCATGAAGATCATCAAACAGATAGAGAAGCTACATGTACAAAATGTTCAATTTCGGTTATACGAATACTCCGGTTAATCGCATATATTTTCTTGACAAATGGGCTATGCAAATAACCGAAATCGACTGTAGTTACTCATGTAAAGGAAGCTTAAACTTGTCATTTGGTCATAGGTCAAGGTCACCATTGCTATAATTTGAAAATTGGTTTCTGCTCAGTAACTTCATTTCCTTTTAGAGATTTTAACGAAACTTCACCAAAAGGTGTGGCTCACGGAAAGGAAGCTTAGGAATGACTAAGTAATGTTTGACCTGATTTAATAATGAATTTTATTTCTGATTTTGACAGCATGAAGATCATCAAACAGATAGAGAAGCCTCAGGTATAAGTTTTGAAATATTACAAACAAAAACAAATACTTAACAGACATGAGAATACAATGTTTTGTTTTTATTAGCTCTACTGGCCAAGGGCCAGCAGAGCTTATGGGATTGTGTGTTGTCCGTCTTCCGTCGTCCGTCGTCCGTCCGTCGTCCGTTTACTTTTCTTCAAATGACTTCTCCTCAGAAACCGCTTGGCTAATTTTGACCAAACTTCACATGGATGATCCTTAGATGAATGCTTTTTAGATTTGTTAAAAATTAGGTCAGCGATACATCCAAGATGGCTGCCATTACCATATATGGTCGAAACCTTAAAAAATCTTCTTCTCCAGAACCGCTGGACAGATTCCAACAGTTTTTCTTTTAAAATGATCGCCAACGCCTAGACTATCAAGATTGTTCAAATAAAGTCCCTGGGGTCAAAAATGGCTGTGCCCCGGGGGTCCAAAATTTGTATATTGAGGTTTTGTATGTTTTTCATATAGACATGTAGGAAACAACTTTAAAAAATCTTCTTCTCTTAAACCACAAGGCACAGAGCTCTCATGTATTACATGTAGCATCAGCTTATGGTCCTCTACTAAGTTTATTCAAATGATAACCCTGGGGTCAAATTTGTCCCAGCCCCGGGGGTCACAGTTTTACATAGACTTATATAGGATTTTAAAAAAATCTTCTTCTCAGAAACTACAACAGCCAGAGGTTTGATATTTTGCATTTACTATAAGCTTATGGTCCTTTACCAAGTTTGTTCAAATGGTGATCTTAGGGTCACATTTGGCCCCGCCCCAAGTGTCACATGTTTTACATAGACATGTATAGGGAATTCTTCAAACGACTTCTCGTCAGAAACCGCTTGGCTAATTTTGACCAAACTTCAAATGGATGATCCTTAGATGAATGCTTTTTAGATTTGTTAAAATTAGGTCCGCGCTACATCCAAGATGGCTGCCATTACCATATATGATCGAAACCTTAAAAAATCTTCTCCTCCAGAACCGCTTGACAGATTTCAACAGTTTTTCTTTTAAAATGATCGTCAACGCCTAGACTATCAAGTTTGTTCAAATAAAGTCCCCGGGGTCAAAAATGACCGTGCCTCGGGGGTCCAAAGTTTGTATATTGAGGTTTTGCATGTTTTTCATATAGACATATAGGAAAAAAGTTTAAAAAATCTTCTTCTCTGAAACCACAAGGCACAGAGCTCTCATGTATTACATGTAGCATCAGCTTATGGTCCTCTACTAAGTTTGTTCAAATGGTGACCCTGGGGTCAAATTTGTCCCCGCCCCGCGGGTTACAGTTTTACATAGACTTATATAGGAATTTTTTTTTAAAAATCTTCTTCTCGGAAACTACAAGAGCCAGAGGTTTGATATTTTACAATTATTATAAGCTTATGGTCCTTTACCAAGTTTGTTCAAATGGTGACCCTGGGGTCACATTTGGTCACGCCCCAAGGGTCACATGTTTTACATAGACATGTATAGGGAAAAACTTAAAAAATCTTCTTCTCTGAAACTGCAAGAGCCAGAGGTTTAATATTTTGCTGTTGCTATAAGCTTATGGTCCTTTACCAATTTTGTTCAAATGGTGACCCAGGGGTCACATCTGGCCCCGCCCCGGGGGTCA
Organism: Cyrtodaria siliqua; assembly: GCA_037043455.1. Classification (NCBI taxonomy): domain Eukaryota; kingdom Metazoa; phylum Mollusca; class Bivalvia; order Adapedonta; family Hiatellidae; genus Cyrtodaria; species Cyrtodaria siliqua. The sequence continues at coordinate 9,396 of JAWPHD010014775.1, read as the reverse complement.
CAGTTTTACATCAATGCTTGTTTTAAAAAATTTAATTTCTTTATTTTTTATTTTTTTATTTTCTTTTTTATTTATTATTTTTTTTTTTCATATTTTTTTTTTCCATTTTTTTTTTGAAATTTGTATTTTCAATTTTTTTTTTTTTTTTTTTATATATATATATTTTTTTATTTTTTAATTTTTATTTTTATTTTTGAATTTTTTTTTTGAAATTTTTTTGAAATTTTTTATTTTTATTTTTATTATCTCTACTGGCCAACTTGGAAAACCAGCCAGATCGGACCAGTAATGACAGAGTTACTGCTCTTGATATAGTTAAAAATGCTATATTTTGCCGCTTTAAGACAATAGTCACTCGCTTCAAGAGCCATATTAGCCAGTAGAGCGTCCACAGGCCCTCTTGGGCCTCTTGTTAGCTCGACTGATCAGAGATCAGCAGAGCTTATGCCGTGGTGCGGCGTCCGTCGTCCGTCTGTCTGACCGTCCGTAAACTTTTATTTGTAGCGTCTACTCTTCTGAAACTACTGGATGGATATTCATAAAACTTTACAGAAATGTTGCCCATGAAGTCTAGTTGATCCTAGCAAAAATACATGTTGATGTGAAATCCAAGATGGCCACCAAAGCTAAAAATAGATTTTTAAAATACAAGTTTGTAGCGACTACTTCTTGAAAACTCTAAGTGATATTGATATGGGACTTTTTCTAAAATGATCAACATGACATGATGTTGGTCCTTGTCGAAAACCGTTTTGATTCGGCGTTAAACATGGCTGCCCGCGGCCATCTTTGTTTACATAGAGTTATATAATGAAAACTTGTAGCGACTACTCCTCTGAAACTACTTGATGGATTTACATGAAACTTCACAGGAATGTTGCTTTTCATGTCTAATTGATCCTAGCAAAATTTCAGGTCGGCCGGAAATACAAGATGGCCGCAACGGCTTAAAATAATTTTTCAAAATACAAGTTTGTAGCGACTACTTCTTAAAAACTGTAAGTGATATTGATATGGGACTTTTTCTAAAATGATCAGCATGACATGATGTTGGTCCTTGTCAAAAATCGTTTTGAATCGACATTAAACAGTGGCCATCTTTGATTACATAGAATTATATAGTAAAAACTTGTAGCGACTACTCCTCTGAAACTACTTGACGGATTTTCATGAAACTTTACAGGAATGTTGCTCTTGATGTCTAATTGATCCTAGCAAAATTTCAGGTCGGCCGGAAATTCAAGATGGTCGCCATGGCTAGAAATAGATTTTCAAAATACAAGTTTGTAGCGACTTCTTCTTGAAAACTATAAGTGATATTGATATGGGACTTTTTCTAAAATGATCAGCATGACATGATGTTGGTCCTTGTCAAAAATCTGTCAGCGGCCATCTTTGTTTACATAGAGTTATATAATGAAAACTTGTAGCGACTACTCCTCTGAAACTACTTGACGGATTTTCATGAAACTTCACAAGAATGTTGCTCTTGATGGCTAAAAAACGAGTTTGTTGCGACTACTTCCTGAAATCAAAATCCATCAGTAGAGCTTCAAGGTCATTGACCTCTTGTTAGATCTTCTCAAGGGTTTGATAGATTGAAAGCTGTATTTCTTTGTTCCAGCTTTGCTCCTTTTTTTTTTTTTTACGTGCGAAAGCTTACTAGCCATTAAAAAAAAATTGTTGCATTGAATCAGATGGTATTTTTTTGTACCAAATGGCCATACTCTCGTGTCTCCATAAGTAACTTAAAGATGAATGGCCACTTTTTGTAGTATTATCAGTTAACAAATTTATCTCTTAAACATAATATGAACATTTCTTGATAGTCTCGGAGAAAAACATGTATTGAAAACCGCTATTAAGTTGTATGTAAAAATAAGTATTATTTGCATGACGTAGATACTACTTTTACCATTGCGTGACTGCACGGGGAAATGAGGTAAATCTGAACTGTATAGCTGCACAACTATTGCCAGATAATTGATAAATACATTTACCTGTGGATAATTTACCCGTTCAAAGTTTTCTAGGTCATCAAATAAAATCTTATTCTCGCTTTTCACAGATATTGCAATGTGTGAATTGTAAATATCTATTGTTGTGTATTGATTTCGATTTAAATAAACATGTTCATGAAACAAAACATGGCCGGAGAACTTTAAGTAAGGTGATCAAGTTCAGAAATGTTCTCGCATCTTAGTGCTTCAAGGTCCGTTAAAAACTCTTCAAAACCTTCTTTGCAGAAAATCTTTGCTTTACATAATGTACATATGTGTGTCTTTGGTGTTTGACAGGGACCCAAGTTACATCAGATGAGCTTGAAAGGTTCTTACGGACAAATGCTGCCCGGAGTGTGATGGAATGTGGGTACCAGCCAGCGGTTGTAAGGAGGGCCATAGAGACGATAGTGTGGCAGAATGGTATGATGAAAAAATGTATTGAGCATTTTTAGCTCACCTGAGCCAAAGGCTCACAGAAGCTATTGTGACAGCTGTTCATCCCCCATCTGTCGTCTGTTAACGTTTTGCTCGCTTGCACTGTAGCACCTTCATCTTTAATCTGATCTTTATCAAGCTAATAGATGGCTGATATTAATGAAAGTTTTTGGGATCAATAGGACAAAGGTCAAGGTCACCATAACCTTGCATGGAAATAAATATACATTCTGTGTGATAACATCATTGAAAGCATACCACCCATCATCATGAAACTTCATTGATACATTGCCCTTGGTGATCGATGGAACCCTGATGTTTTTTCGGGGTCTGTCGATCAAAGATCAAGGTTATGAAAATACGCATTCTGAGCATAACACCCACCCTTATGATGCTTGGTAGGTACATTGCCTTTAGTGAAAGGAGAAACGCTGCTATTGGATTTACTAGGTCAGAGGGCAAGGTCACCATGATTTTATAAAAATAAGTATTCCACGCAATAATTTCAAAACCCTAGCACACAGCCTGATTAAAGTCATGTATATTGTGTCTATAGAGTTTGGATTCTCAATATATTTAAGTTTTATATATACCTCATCTTCAGTAGGTTTAGAAACGGTGTACATGTTAAAATTTGGCTGTTGTTGGCGGGATAGCTACTTTAAGATTATTTAACAATTCCAAGGTCCCTAGGGAGGAAGAGGGAGTGTGAGGGTGGAGGGGAGGAAGAGGGGCCCAAAGGTCAAAAGTGTACCTACTTTGTGCCTGTTCTATAATGTGTAAAACAAGGATTTATAGAATAATATAAATGAAGATATCAGTCAGTTTTCGTCTAAAACCTTGTACAGTCGAACCTCGAACACCGGTGATTCGAATACCATCAGTAACTCGAACACATTTTCTGGTCCCGACACAACTCCTATATAATTCAATGTAATTTAACCTCGTTTATAGTATATTATTTCTCGAATACCCCGGCTCGCTCGAATGCTTTTTACGGTCCAAAGATCCATTTTTGTGTGAATTTAAACCTCGCTTAATCGAAGGTGATGATCCGTTGCCATGCGACGTCGGCCATATTAATTGTAATCGATGCGTTTGTATTTGTTTGTAGCAAGTTCGCTCATAGTGCGAAAACAGATCAAATTGGTTGTTAAAGGTGCGAACATTTATGATTGAAAAGCGATAATAGACAGATACATTTTATGTTTAGTGAACTTCGTTTACTGTTAATTACGATAAATTGAACACGGTCGATTTTTGCTATTGTCTATTCTATTCAATTTTATGTACCGAAACCAGTCTTACCTTGTTCTCATTATTCGGACTTCCGGAATGCATGTTAAAATCTATTAGTGTGATATTTCTTTAAATAAATGATAAAACAAACACATTGTTGCAGTTTTTCTTGTATTTTCAGTGTAACAATTACATGTTATATATCCGTTATGAGGTTTAAACAAACATGCATGAACATAAAACACATACCGAGAACGATACATCACGTATACAAGTAACACTATTTCGGGTGGTACACAAATTCGGATAGATATCTTGGTTTTTACTGTTACCTCGATGCCTCGAAGCCACCGATAGCTCGAACATATTCCTATGGTCCCGCTGACTTTGAGCTATCGAGGTTCGACAGTATATGCATTTCTGCGCAAAATATTTTTTATTATGTTAAGAATTAATAAAATTTTGCTATACATAATGGGAAAATGCCAGAGTTAATAGCCAGTGAGAATCCAGTTGTATGTTCATGGGACAAACCTCGTATATAGATTGCAGTTTGTTTTATACTGAGGTAAAATCATAACTACCGGAAGCTGCATGAGTGGGTGCATATGTAAGGGAAACGGGGGGAAAATCAGCGAGAAAGGCTAGAATTATGTTTGCCTAACAATAATCACCCTTTTACATTCCAGTAAAATTCTGAAATCTGGTAACTTGCTCTTTTAAAATAAATAAAATGTTTGACAAAATTTCAGTCAAGCTTGAAACTTAACACTGCCAAGTATCCTATCTTTTTATTCAAGTTTATTAAAATCAAAAATACATAGTCACGAATGTAAGATTCATAATTTATCTCATAGCATGCCTACTGCATGCTAGTTTTACTTTAATGTTGTCAATTTACCTTCTATACGGCAGCAATTTATGAAATTGTGATGTCGTTTTGTTGTTTTCATGACCAGGGCTTCTAAAATTTTAAAATGCAAATCGGTCCAGGTTTTTAACTGCCGTAAGAATCGCGCTTATTTTGAAAAATCACTTAAATCCTCGAACCCCACCCACCATGTCAGCTGCACCATGATTTTTTTCCGTTCAGTCATTGATATAGAGAACTATTTAAAATGTATGTTTGTATTATATTTGTATTATTTCTAACATACTTTATCACAATTTGTACATTTTAATGACTGACATCATGTCTTCGCTTTACTGAATGAATAATTTTCACTCAATATTAAAGTTGTTGATCATTTGAGGAATTGAACCGGAAGTGTCTAATAAACCGGGTAGGTATAAAACGCGGACTAACACGCGCGGACTAGCGGATTATATACGATTTTACATAAATTTGAGTAATATCGTTTTTCATCAATTAGCTTAATTAATACCAAATGTTACTACTAACGCAAACAATTTCGGTCCGCCTTAAAAAAAAAAACGGTGTCCGGTTTGATCACTTTCCTTAATATTTTACTTAAAGTTATTGTAAAAAAAAAATCAAACAAACAATTAACACATCTCGATATTTTAATGACGCAAACAAATTTCAGTCCCAGCTTTGGCCACTTAAAAAAACAAACCGACACAAGCAAACAGGCTAACACCTTACGACTGACGGTATATCAAAGAAATCACAGACAGTAACACTCGCTTCAGTGAACCGACAGAACGCGTGATATACTTTCACTGATCACACATCAAAGGCGTGCTACATGGCTATAGACTCTTCCGGAAAACTCCCTACTATCGGTAATGGTTTAGTCCAAATTGACCAAATTGACCTACTTTCGCACAGCGAGTGACAAACAATCGTGTTATGGATCAAAGAATATTGCCGCAAGGCATATTTCAAGGAGTGTATAAGGTAATTGTTGATTTTTTAACGACAGATAGATAAAATATCTGGGACCGATTTTAACAGAGATTTTGAAAAGAAAATCGGTCCGGAGAAACAGAATTCGGTCTGGGGACCGACAAACCGGCGATTTTAGAAGCCCTGTTCATGACGTCAGCTAATTTGTGTGGTTGTTACGTGTTTGCACTACAAATAATGCGACACTTTAAACTAAATTTAATGTTTAATACTAAAGTAAGATTTCAAATAATAAAAAACATTTACCGAGTCTGGGCGTATGTTGATATACCATGCAGACAAGAGGGACTAAATGTTTCACTGTATACACAGTGATTCGGTCCTCATTTGCATCTTTAATACACTAGTGTATTACGATAAATAAGTCATGGCTTTATTACACTCCCAGAAGCCGTATTATGTGATAAAAAGCTAACTGTCTTACAGCATTTATTTGTTACAAAACACAAAAAATAGGTTATGTCATCAAAATCAATATTGTCCAGGGAGCATCCATCAGTTTTATTGAGTGTTTGGTAAGGACTGTTCTATTAAAACATACATGGGACCCCAGAAAGGCACTTTTGAAATTGAACCCCCCCACCCATAGATGCAAAATCGAGTTCAAAGAACCAGATTTCGGAAAAAAGAGTTCACCCATGGATGTTTATTAAATGTTTTCATCCCAGGCATGTTTTAATGGAATGGCACTAATATACTGATACGTTGTTTTCACTTATATCCATTTTGTGTTACTATTTTATGTACTTGTAATCCAGTGATGGAAGTCATGTACACAAAATATCATTTGTTATACAGGTATAGATGGTATCAGCTCACAGAGTATCATGGAGATGGTGCTAGGGCTGGAACAGGCTCGTGAACATTTGATGAGGTGAGGAGCACATAAAAATATTAACGACTACAATAATACTAAATAATTGTATTTAATACAAAGCACAAAATAAATGCTTATGGAAATTCAGTGCAAACAGACTGCATATGGAACTCAAAATGAATGCTTTTTGAATGGATTAGGGCGTGTTAGTACTAAAAAAACGAAAACATTTGCAACTTGGGTTATACCATATTAGTCTACCATACAATTCAGCCAGAATCCCTGCCCCCACCGGGCATTCCCCTCACCTGTTATAAGAGCCATTGTTAGCTAGTAGAGCGTCCACAGGACCTCTTGTTTAACTTATATGACATGCCTTTCAATGTTAGCTGATGGGAGATGTATAAAGACAGAGTTCTTGTATTTTCAGAAACAGAGAATGAAGAAAATGATATAAGTTTTATCAACAATTTGCGAGTGTTCTTAGCATCATTTATACTATTTTTAATTTTTGTTAGGCGTAGGTTTTGCGAGTGTTCGTAGCAAGGCTTATGTATACTCATACATTTAGGAGATTATTGCTTGTATGGATGCTGGAGATGCGCATTCATTGATATAAAGAATGGTATCAACAATGTCTGAACTTTGCGAGTGTTCATAGCATTGTTTACAGCTGTTTTAGGTTTCATTATATAGCGTAGGTTTTGCGAGTGTTCGTAGCAAGGCTTATGTTTACATACAGAAATGCAATGAAAGTAAGTCTTAGTTGGGTTGCATATAGATATGTCAGTTCAGTTTCAGGTTTCCAATACTAAGGTTTTAGTACTGTTAAAAGACCATTGCTAGGCAAGTCTTCAGAGCAAGACGTACGCGTACATACACATATTATAATGTATGTGAATATTAATTTTTAGGTTGACAGTTGCTGCACTGGATGCTCATCGGGCGATCATGTATCTACAACAACCGACAATAAGAATGTTGGACCTTGAAAGTCAAGGTCATAATGTGTTTTAAAATGTTATACTGTATGCATATAAAGACAGTTTTATGTCATAATTAACTTTTACAAAAATTGAGATTACTTAAATGTAATTGATTCACATTGAATCTCAAAATGTATTTATTGGATTGGTAATTGTTACCTGTTCTGTGAAATTATTAAGTCGTCTTCTTAAGGGCTGTTTCTAAAAAAAAGTAGTTGTGGTGGATGGTCATCGTGTTGGACACTTGTTAACTCGACATTTGTAGGTTTTTATTTTATTTTAACACCACCACCTAGATTTTGATTTCAACCCACCGCCTATTGAGTTTGCTTTCATACATATTTTTATTCCTAAATACGTATAAAATTATAGAATACAAAAAATATCTGCCACACCAAGAAAAGGACATGTTACCACCTCCCAAATACTTTTTAATGGAACAGCCTTAAAAACAAATAAAGGAAAAAAATAAAAACATAACGAAAACAGCTTTGGAAGTGCAATACCGAAAATCAAAAACAAATTACCTGATTTATCACATAACTCATTGTGTCGGAGTGAAATAACACCATTCTATATGTGCCATATATAACTAGTTATATAAGTATGCAAATAAGCCTAGTATGCACTGTCAAAAAAAATTTGATAATGAATCTGATCCAATTCCCAGGTTTCATGTCAGTTTAGCGTGTTAAAGCGACAGGCAAAATGCAATAAAAGTCGACGTGCGAGTTATGTGATAAATAGAATCTAACATTCGTTCTCATTCATTATTGAATTTATTAAACTCGTTAGCAAAAATGATATAATGCTCGGCAAGAGCCTCGCATTATATCATTTTGCCAACTAGTTTAATGAATTCAATAGTGAATGAGTACTCGTGTAAGATCCTGTATATATTAAAACGGACCGGAGGCGATCGGAAAGAATTATGAGTGTCAATCAAAATATGAATAAAACCATCATTATGTGTTCCATATTCAATGTGCATATACACTAAACTCAGCTAGAGTTTGTTGTATAAATCGTTAAAATTAAGTCATAAATGTTTACATTGTATTAGGATTGACATCACTATCAGATCGCCTCTAGTTCCTTAAATCTTTATTGTATGGAAAGGTCCTCAAAATCTGTAAAGTACTCTGTACATAATAAAAATTATTGTACAACTTCGATTCCATTTGAAAACAGGAATTCACTCTGTACATAATAAAAATTATTGTACAACTTTTTGATTCCATTTGAAAACAGGAAATGACTGTACATAATAAAAATTATTGTACAACTTTTTGATTCCATTTGAAAACAGGAAATGACTGTAAAAGTAGCAGGTATATGTTTGTAACTCTCATATTTGATTTGTATATTTTGCAAGTTATAAGGTGACAGTTACAAACAAACATGTTAATGGTATCATCCAGGGCTGTTTATCAATAAACCTAGCAAAACTGTGATAAAAATCAGCGTTTGACAGTTTCCACTCGACTCGGGGGCCAATGATTTTTAGCATTCAATTATAGATACTCATAAACATGAGCAAAACGGATTTTATGAGTAACAGTGAGAATGGGTGTTGGAAAAGGGATTTAGTGTGATTTTTAATGCGCATTATTTTTTGTTTGATATTCTACACATGATATTTAAGTAGCAGTTATTTAACATATGGACGCATTTTTGATAATGGTGAGAAAAGGTTAAAGTTGATAAAGTTGTGTCCCATAAATTGGGACACCATGTTCATCGTACGACATCCATATCTTACTACTTTCTTGAGGATTTTCACCAAACTTCACCAGAATGTCCTTATATATATCTTAATCATCTGCAGAAATTTGGGTCGCTGTGACCTACTTACGACAAAATATGTGTCGCGTCCGGTCTCAGCTACAACATGCATATCTTGCTTGTTTCTTCGAGGGTTTTCACCAAACTTCACTAGAATGTTCCTTATATACAACTAACATTATGTGCAAAATTTCGAGTCGCTGTGACTTACTTTTGACGAAATATAGGTCAATCTGGTCTCCGCTACGACGTGCATCCCCC
>JAWPHD010014774.1:0-59175 GCA_037043455.1 Cyrtodaria siliqua | reverse complement strand
GTAAGTTTGACCAAAATAAACTTGGCAAACACATAAACATTACCCAGAAAAATCGGCAGTGAAAAGAGTAACATCGGGTAACGGGTAATACATTTGTACCCGGGTACCCGAGAGATCGGACCCGACCGCGCGGGTACCCGGGTACTCGTTTCAGTCCTAATTCAGATATGCCCCCGTTCTGGCAGACCTGTTAAGGTAAATCCTATGCAGATATCCCCCGCAATTTCAAACGTGTTAAGGTTAATCCTATGCAGATATGCACCCGTCATTGCAGACGTGTTAAGGTAAATCCAATGCAGAAATGCCGAACGTGTTTATGCAGATATCCCCCGCAATTTCAAACGTGTTAAAGTAAATCCTATGCAGATATGCCCCCGTCATTATAGAAGTGTTGAAATAAATCCTAAGCAGATACGCTCCCGTCAATGCAGACGTGTTAAGGTAAACCTTATGCAGATATAACACCGTTAGAGCAGACGTGTTAAAGTAAATCCTATTAAGATATGCCCCCTTCATTTCAGACGTGTTAAGGAAAATCCTATGCAGATATGCCCCCGTCATTGCAGATGTGTTAAGGTAAATCCTATGCAGATATAGCCCCGTCAGTGCACACGTGTTAAAGTAAATCCTATTCAGATATGTCCCCAGCATTGCAGACGTGTTAAAGTAAATCCTATTCAGATATGTCCCCGGTATTTCAGACGTGTTAAAGTAAATCCTATTCGGATATGTCCCCGTCATTGCCGACGTGTAAAGGTAAATCCTATGCAGAAATGCTCCCGTCATTGCAGACGTGTTCAGGTAAATCCAATGCAGATATGACCAAACGTGTTAAAGTAAATCCTATGCAGATATGCCCCTGTCATAGCAGACGTGTTAAGATAAATACGATGGAGATATGCTCCCGTCAGTGGAAAGGTATTAAGGGAAATCCTATTCAGATATGCCCCCGTCATTGCACACGTGTTAAGGCCAATCCTAAGCAGATATGCCGCCGTCATTGCAAACGTGTTTAGATAAATCCTATGCAGATATGCCCCCGTCATTGCAGACGTGTTAAGGTAAATCCAATGCAGATATGCCCAAAGGTGTTAAAGTAAATCCTATGCAGATATGCCCCCGTCATTGCAGACGTGTTAAGGGAAATCCTATACAAATATGCCCCCTTTAGTGCAGACGTGTTAAGGGAAAGCCTATTCAGATATGCCCCCGTCATTGCACACGTGTTAAGGTAAATCCTATGCAGATATGCCCCCGTCATTACAGACGTGTTAAGGTAAATTCTAAGCAAATATACTCCCGTCAGTGCAGACGTGTTAAGGTAAATTCGATGCAGATATGCCCTCGTCATTGCAGACGTGTTAAGGCAAATCGTATGCAGATATGCCCCCATCATTGCAGACATGTTAAGGGAAATCCCATACAAATATGATCCCTTTAGTGCAGACGTGTTAAGGAAAGCCTATTCAGATATGCCCCCGTCATTGCACACGTGTTAAGAGTAAATCCTACGAAGATATGCCCCGTAATTACATTTCGTGTTATAGGTCAATCCTATGCATATATTGCCCCCGTCAGTGCGGACGTGTTAAGGTAAATCCTATGGAGATATCCCCCCGTAATTACAGACGTGTTTAGGTAAATCCTATGCAGATATGCCCCCGTCATTGCAAACGTGTTTAGGTAAATCCTATGCAGATATGCCCCCGTCATTGCAAACGTGTTTAGGTAAATCCTATGCAGATATACCCCCGACATTACAGACGTGTTTACGGTAAATCCTATGCAGATATGCCCCCGTCATTGCAGACGTGTTTAGGTAAATCCTGTGCAGATATGCCCCCAGTCATTGCAAACGTGTTACGGTAAATCCTATGCAGATATACCCCCGACATTGCAGACGTGTTACGGTAAATCCTATGCAGATATGCCCCCGTCATTGCAGACGTGTTACGGTAAGCCCTATGCAGATATGCCCCCGTCGTTGCAGACGGCGGTAAAGGTAAATCCTATGCAGATATGCCCCCGTCATTGCAGATGTGTTACGGTACAGTAGGAACGCCACGGACCTTATAACATATCAGTTCTGTTCGCATTTTAACTCCGCGAACATGGACTATTTCTTTGTATTTTACGGACTATTTTACGAATTTTCAATTAAAACAGACGCCATTTTTTTTACACCCGAAATTGGGCGCGCTGCGTCGGCGAGCACTACGGGAACATATGGAGTCTAACAACACGCGTACAGTGTTTCATACCGTAGATAATGTAAAAAACTAATACCTTACCGGACGAAATAACGTCCCATTATGTGTCAAACACGATGCAGTGTTGGTGACTGACAGGTCACGCGTGACATAACTTGACACGTGAAATTGACATGTTGGTCAAATTGGATTTGGGATTACTGTCTGCTGCTTGAGGACCATGATCAAGGTATTTGTTTTGTCATTAAAATGTGTTTGTTAATAAACAGTACACACCACTTTTAGATCGTACATATTTAGACATTAGCCAAATATAGTGCCTAAAAAAGTGGCGTATACTGTTTAATAGAAAGTTCATATTTTTCGTGTACTCCGATCTTTCCAGTAACTGGATGTACAGTAAACTGTAGAACGTTTCGTGGAATAAAACATTTACTAGTAGAAATGCTATCAATGTCCCCAGCACCCCGCTCCCACCCAAGTACGGTAGATTGGGGTGTGGGGGTAGATGGAACTTGCATACCGAAAACAAGGAGGGGAAAGGAAACTAGAAACTCCCCCCCCCCCACCCCACCCCCACCCCTCAGATGCATGAATGTAAATTGTTAGCGTTGTCTCTATATCGTAATGTTATTCCCATTTTCTCGCACATTTGTGAATACATAACCCGATACAACTACCATTGAAACAATGTAAACTGCAATAGACATTTGACTGAAATCGGTCAGATTCATATTTATGTACAGTAAAGTTTTGAGGCAAGGAAGTGATTTTGAATTGACATTTATTTACATTTATTACATACTTTCTGTTGCGAAATAAACAACGCAGTTTCGAGAAAGTACACTTCACTTAAAAGCCTTTAAGGAGGTGGAGCTACTACGCTTGCCTCCAATGTGTCTCAAAAGAAATGACTATTCCATGGGCTGGAAATATGCTGTGAAAGTGGAACAATGATTTTAATGGATCTCCAGTTAGGCTACATTATATTTTACATGTATAATGAATGATGAGAGATGTTTTTATTACATTAACCGTGTTATTGAGCACAAGTAGTATCCATGCTTTATTTAATTTAGTTCTTCTTTTATCTTTTCTTTTTTAAATATGTTACATTATGTATAACAAAGGATAAACTATGTCTGTTTGATCATTGACATTGGATTGATGTTGTTTTCAGAAAGGCCTCAAATGTGAATCGTGACCTTGAGCAGCTCTTAGTGAATTGATACTGACGACTTCAGAATATCAAGCCGTATTAAATGCCATTGGATCATATGGAGGTGAGAGCCTTTTAAAAAATTGTTTGCACTTGTGTAGTTCTTTAAATGGAGCTTGTGATATGCTTGCACGGTGCTGTTCAAAGTTAGAGTAAAAAATGTTTTCAGTGATAATGCAGCGTGATTGTCATATGAGCTCGTGTAAACTACATGTACTGGATACATGCGAAAACAAGTTGTGTTAAAGGTACACTAGGCAGTTTTTATTTGTTTAAAACCTCTGGAGTTCGGTTAATTTTTCTGCATAGTTTGCATTTGTGCATCATAAATATTATTTATTAGAATAGTTCAGAAGAAACTGTTTTACACATTACTTACTGTTGATAATAGTGCACCTATAATATATTTGATAGAATAACGAAGACAAAAATAACTTTTAATGCAAGCAGGTTTAAATTTAAAATGTTACAAGGTTAACAAATGGAGATGCTAATGTTAAAGCTTGATAAATACTTCAAGATTGCCGTGTGTCCCTTTAACATCAACTAATTACAATATGATTATGGTCTATGTGATGGGTCCCCAATTTATTAAAGGGACACAGAGCAAATTTCTAATCTTGTGTCTGTTTTACACATTTTCACATCAGAACAGACCACACATCTACAGAAGTGTCTTCTCAACTGCCCTATTTTATCATGTTTTATTTCTAAAACTAGGGGCATCACCAGGTTTTGAGAGAGAAAATAAATAGTTGTATATTAATGTTTTCTCCCCATGTTGATGTGCCATTTACTCAGTTTTGGTAAAGGGACGTTTATAGCATATCGGCTTTGAATCCAGTGAACACGGATTCAATTCTTACTGGCGCCACTGGGTTACTTCGATGTGTCCTGCTAGCCCCGTTCGTCTGATGGGAACGTAAACCGGATGGTCCTTTTATCGGAGTCTGTCCTACAAGCACGTTAAAGAACCATAGGTATCTAATCGGTAACAAGCGTAGGGCAGGGTTCCTGGATGCCTATGTATATTTCCTCCTCTCTTTGGGGCGGCTCGAAATAACCTAAACAACGTGTTGATGAGGCGTTAAACAATAATTAAATTGTAAACTGTCCCATTCCCCTAAACATGCCCTAGCCCCCCCCCCCCCCCCCCACCCCCTCGCAACACCTGATTCAAATTGAATACTCTGCTCGACTTATATTAACTTTTTATTCTATGTCTTTCTTTTCTTTCAGTCTGCACGTCATGTGGAAGAAGACTCCATGTACACCACTGTCCAGAGTCAATGCTGAAGTTTATGTTCGCTCAATTATTTGCTTAATAAAGTATACATATGAACTTACATATTGTCTTTATAAGTATGTCTTCCACCACAAAGTGGTAGGTGAGACAGATTATATTTGGCCTTTCCGTTCGTCCGTCACAAATCTTGTCTGCGCTACTTGTTGGATTTTGACGAAACTTTGTACGAAGCATCAGTATGTGCATATCAAATATTGAAGGTCAAGGGCTCCGTGACCCAATAATGATTATGAAAAACCTTGTCTGCACTGTCCACTTCCCCAGAAGCAAAATTCATGGTTTGAGTGCATTTGGTGAGAGAATGATGCCTTTTGATTTTGAGGTCATTAGGTCAAAGGTCATTGTCACCGTGACATGATAATGTAAAATATTGTAAACTTAAGTCCACTTACCCTAAAGCAAATCTCATGAATGATTTTGAGGTTAATATGTCAAAGGTCAATATCACCCTGATATATTCAAACGTCATGGTTTGACTGCCTTTGGTAAGAGTATGATCCCTATTAATATTGAGGTCAATAAATCTGAGGTCAACGCCACAGTGACTTGATCATGAAAAATCGTGTCCGCAATCAAACTCTTTATTACTTTCTGAAGCTAATTTCATAAAACTTCATACTTCCACTGCCTTTGGTGAAATGATAATCCCTGTTTATTTTGAAGTCAGTACTTAAAAGGTCCGTTACCATGAACGGAAAAAGAAAAGTATTGCCCACACAGTTTTTCCTCTTACCTAAAGCAAATTTCATGAAACTTCATTGGTGGACAGTGGAAAGAGGATGATCGTTTGATTTTTAGGTAAAAGGTCAAGTCCACTATCCAAGGATAAGCATTTGTTACAACACACATGTTATAATGTTAATGGTATAATATATGAATATTTTCTTGCACAATGTTGAATCCGGTAAAACAAGTGGTTTTGTTCACCGATATTGTCGCCTCTGAACCAAACCACTTCTTTTTAATTTACAGGATTCAACAGTGTTTAAGACATATTCCGATCATCCATTTTTTTTTTAAATCATAAATTAAAAAATATATATATTAAAACAAACAAAACATGCTATTTGATTAAAACAGACGTATTCAAATTTTCAAAGTAGCAATATTCGCAGAATATAGTAGATTTCAATTGCTGAAAACAAACATGTATTTTTTTTTCAGGAAAAAATAATTCCATGAATATAGTATTTATCATGATTATATATGTTCAGGGAAATGTTTAATATGTCTGTTTTCAAATACTACAGATCGTAACGCACCGCACATGTATATTCAGTATTTACTTTCAATATAGTAGTGAGTATGACTGCGTTCTGGGACCATATAAATATAAAAGAATAATATATATAAATATATATATATAACTATATATGCCCTATAAATATTAACGACCCGCACTTTTTGGTTTCACGCGTACAGTGTTTCACAACACCACACATCTGGCAATTGCTCCATTGACACAATGTCATGTCCACATGTTTATGTTATGAAATCTTCGAGTCTACACATAATCATGTTTGTTACTGACAGTAGCATGTCTGTTACTCGTCAGTCATTTATTTACTTGGTTAAAGGGACACATGCCAATCTTGCTTTCTTTAAAACTCGAGTCGCCCCTTCAGTTTTAAACGAACAGTTAAAAGAATATAATTCTTTCTGCCTGTTAAACTAATATTAGTTTATCGCTTTTTCTGATTTCGAAAATTAACTCTGCAACGTATGTTGCCGCCATCATGATTTCATTTTCCGATATACAGTTGCAACATTGTTAAAATACATTGGCCACTCTGACATAAACCCAAAGCATGTATAGATAAAAAATTAGTGTATACTATATGGACACATACATTTTAAATATATGTGTTTACATAACGAAATTATTTAATTGTTTTTGTAGCCGGTCGTCTTTCCTTAATGGATATGAATGTTGCCGTCTTTGGGTCGGACGGTCCTGTTACTTAATTAGTACTTGTCTCCGTTTATTGAAATTCTACATATATACAGAGGAGAGATGTATCTATATGATTTCGTTTTTATTCTCGCTTCTAAAATGATGAAATCGAATTTGATTACAACTGCGCATTCGCAGCTATATACAACTTAATCAATACGGTATGGAGGGTGGTGGGGTGGGATGAGGGGCGGGGTTGCAGGGATACTACCGTAATGATGTCCTTGAAAAAAACTGTGAACATTCTACTCTAATAATTTATTAAATACAGAACAATGTTGAAATCAATATATCTCTTAAAAAGGATTTCACAATTTCATGGTTTTATATCCCGCGTGTAAATTAACTTCGAAAGGCGATTGTTGATATTTTAGCGAACACGGTGTACTTTGTTAATTTTGGGGAAAAAAAAGTACTTTTTTCTGATTGACTTTAAATTTTGGTTTTTAATAGTCGACATGTCAATGAACACTTTCATGAAAAAAAATTCGTTCTCGCTGTTAAAACTTCATTTTTTTGCATTTTTTTCGGATTCAGAAAATTAACACTGCAACATATATTTTCACCA
Source organism: Cyrtodaria siliqua (assembly GCA_037043455.1). NCBI lineage: Eukaryota > Metazoa > Mollusca > Bivalvia > Adapedonta > Hiatellidae > Cyrtodaria > Cyrtodaria siliqua. Next base: position 51,918 of record JAWPHD010014774.1, on the reverse strand, counting down.
TCCTCATTTCCTTTCCCGACGTACCGTTGCAATTTGGTTTGTTAAAACATATTCGGAGCACTCCGGCATAAACCAAAAGCATGTATAGATCAGAAATTTAATCTGGAATGCATGGATACATACATTTGAAATATATGTATTGAAATAATTCCATTATTTCATTTCTTGTGTACCCGGTCGCGTCTGTAAATGTATATGCTTTATGCCGTCTTTGAGTCCGTGGGTCATGTTAGTTAATTTTGGGGGAAAAAAAGTACTTGTCTCCGATTTCATTAAAATTTTGCATATGGACAGAGGAAAGATTTATCTACGCGTACATGCATTTGTTTTTATTCTCGCTTCTAAAATAACGGAATAAATCGATTTTGATTTAAAAGCGCATTGTTGGCAATTTAAACCTAAAAACAACCTAAATTCATCCCTTTGAAAAATACCTTTAACTATTAATGGGAATTACACGAAGTGTACACCAATTATGTTCGACCAATGTAGTTTGTGAATATTATTACTTTAACAACGATCTGTGATTGTGTTTTGTCATAATCACAGTTTATAGATAAGAGGTGTATAAATCTGACCAGTGAAAATTTTCCCAATAATGTCATTTTATCGATTTTATCACGTGACCTTGTTTGATAAATATTCATACGCCATAGGGCTGGCGTTCCTACTGGTAAGCCCTATGCAGATATGCCCCCGTCGTTGCAGACGCGGTAAGGTAAATCCTATGCAGATATGCCCCCGTCATTGCACACGTGTTACGGTAAATCCTATGGAGATATGCCCAACGTCATTGCAGACGTGTTAAGGTAAATACTATGCAGATATGCCCCCGTCACTGCAGACTTGTTAAGGTAAGATAGGCCCCCGTCATTGCAGACGTGTTTAGGTAAATCGTACGCAGATATGCCCCGTTATTAAAGACGTGTTAAGAGGAAATCCTAAGCGGAAAATGCCCCCGTCATTGCAGACTTGTTAAGGTAAATCTGAAATTCAAACTATTAATAATTTATAGGCCGACAAAAAAAGAAACACCCTATATATAGCTGATTATTTTGATGAAGTGTGCCACAATATTTGCGGTCCAAAATCTCTTCTCATATATGGTAGACTTCTGTGACCTACTAACTACCGAGCAGTCATAGTCTAGAGATTAAGGAACGTGAATTTGGCAGTAACAGTAGCATTAGCAAACATATGATGGCTGCAAAAGAGGTTGTCTGTTAAACATAATTGTGGGAAATTAGAATTGAATTGAATTGAATTGAATACTTTATTTTAAGAGGGTAGCCCAGTTAGTAAAACTACTAATCTTCCCCGAGGCCCTCTTATATGCTCTGGGATTTCGTTCCAAATGACAGGCCCAGAGTAAGATGTACTTCCTTTAAAAAAGTCTTTATTTGGCTGAATAATCGTAAAGTTAATATCACAATGACATCGGAAAGTGTGTGACGTTATGTTATATAGCTCAAACATATCCAATATATAAGAAGGAACTAGCTGCTTAGAAACTTAAAACATAAATTTAGCTTTATTAAGAACAATTCTGTGGTCAATTGTCATTGCATTTATAGTGTTCATTGCATCATTTAAACATGTATATTCGTTGCCTAATATAATATGACAAGCTCTTCTTTTTATTTTTAGAAGACTACTGATGTTTCCATTCATTGTATTTCCCCATATAATATTGCAAAAATATAAATGTGGCTGGATATAAGCCTTATAGTAAATAATTCTATAGTTAAGTGGAATGTATTGCTTTATTCCAGATAATAGCCACAGATATGATGATAATTTCTTTCGAATGAGTATTATATGTTCATCCCACTTAAGGTTTTCATTCAGATTTACGCCTAATACTTTACTTTCAGAGCTCAATTGAATATCAATGTTATTGTAGTTTAAAGACATAGGTGAATGTTGTAGTACTGCGCGCTTCCGAGGTGTTGTACTTAATAAGACTAGTGTTTTCCGTGTTTAATACCATACCGTTTTCTAAGCACCAGTTTTGCAATAAATGCAGTGCAGCTTGCAGATTATTTTCAATTATAATTAACGAATCATTAATATCATTTATAGTCGTATCGTCAGCATACATATCACTATGGTTTACTGTGTCACTCATATGTAGAGGTAGATCATTAATAAATATTAAGAAAAACAGGGGGCCAAGTAAGAACCCTTGTGGTACTCCACAGGTAACACCAGTTGAAAAGTAATCTTTAATTCAACTTTTTGTTTCCGTCAGTTAGGTATGATGTCAACCATTTTATGGTCAAGTCGCTACATTTATTAAGTTTTAACTTTTTCAGTAATGTATCTTGATCAACTAAATCAAATGCTTTTCTAAAGCCTACCATGATTGTTCTAACAAACTTTCCTTCATTTAGGCAGTGGAAGGGGTAAGTCGGTACAATTTACTTATCTTCAGTATTTACATACTTGGTTGCTTATCGCGACTTCTGTCGCCGGTTCGGAAATGATTCACGTAGTGATTTAAATAAACGGAGCCTAAATTAAAACCGAAACGATTCCAGGTTATAAGGAAGGAATTTAAGGGGTGTACTTCTCATAGCTGCTTTAAGGCATTTATCTATCATAAGAACAAAAGCTGTTTCACAGCTTTTTGAATATAATAGTAATTTAAAGAAAGAAGGAATTCCATGAATGAATCGTATGCATGCCTTTCAATAAGTTTAGAAAGAGTAAGTAGAATAGAAATTGGACGATAATTATTAACACCATCCGCAGCATCTGTTTTAAATAAAGGTTTGACTTAAGCATTTTCCCATACATCAGGAAAATAACCCACCTTATGCAATTAACAATATAGGCTATATGCTCTTTGCAATAAATACTGCAGATGTGTTTAAAAAATAAGTTTGGACTAATGTCACCCAAACCCGTTGACTTGAGATATCTAAATTAACTAGAAACTTCGTAACTTGAGCTTCCGTTATATAAAGAATGTTAAAGTAAACATCAGACGGAACTTTATCATTAATAAAATTAACAAACTTTTCAAAACTGGATTCTGGAATAGGTTGTTTTAAGCTTGTTGCTATATTAATAAAATTGTTGTGTCTCCTTTAGTGATTTGGTTTATATAACATTTACTGGTCACTTTTGAAGATGCGCCGTGTTCTTTCAACAGTTTCCAAATCGATTTCGGGTCTGATATACCTTCTTTTATATTTCGCTCATAAGTGCTCTGTTTTGACAGTTTTATCAGTTGACAAACTATATTACGCGAAATTCTATAATTATCAACATCGTTAATTGCCTTGTAAGTATCTCTTACTTTAATTGCGTCTAAAATATCGCTATTTATCCATTCGGGCCGTTGCAAATGTTTCACTCCGTGTATTTTAGGTGGAACGTGTTTATCAATTAATCAGTAAAACAGGGTCATCCATAAATTAATCGCTTCATTAGGGTCGGTGAAATGTTCGACATTATCCCAAATAGCACAATTAAAATCAATATTAAAAATGTATTTATTAAAAAAATTAAATGATCTGTATTTTATTGTCAAGTGCGCATTCTTGTTAATAGATTTTTCGTGTGCAGAATATCGGGAAGTGATCACTGAGTGCTACACATGGCACAGACGTGTAAGCAATAATTTCATGGCAGCTTGTATATATGTGATCTATTAGTGTTTTTGAACACACGAATAGGAGCATAAAATAGGCCATCGTCAGACTTTTCAAATAACATTGATCGACATTTTTAGAAAACAGGAATATTCTGATAATACCAGAACATTCTAAACATGATTGTCTTTCATTTGAGACCATTTGCAGACTGTTTCTTTAAGACATGTCAATTTCTATAGAATTAACAACGGAAGTGCATACCTGTACATGAAAATTTGAGTGTATTTTCTATCTGAAAGCATTAGTCGAAATCTGACAATTTCTATAGAATTACCAATGAAAGTGTATTTTAACGTGAAATATTGAGTATTTTTTTTATCTGAAAGCCTCAGTGCAAATCTCTATCTATCTCTATCTATGGATACTGCATCTCTGGTTTATTTTGTTCCTGGTTCGAAAGATAGCCAAATTGGACCAGTAACACAGAAGTTATATGGTGCCTGATTAAGTTAAATATGCTATATTTCGTCTCTTTAACACGATAGTGCCTTTGTTTTTTTCATCTGATCTTTACCTGGTCAGAATTTCGCCTTTTTTTCCATCTAATCTTTAGCAAACTCGCCAGATCATTTATATCAGTGAAAGCATGGACATTCCAAAACCCGTCAGATCAGACCAGTAACACTGCAATTATGGCCCTAGACTTTCTTAAATAGGCTATATTTTGCCTTGTTCAAACGAAGGGTCTGTCTTCATTTTTCATGTGATCTTTACCAAAGTGGGCAGCATGTGTGTGTTCATGTTGGAGTATTATATTTATTTTAAAGGTTAAAATTGCAAAACGATCACAATGCATTGTTATTTTGTACATATGTATTGCAATGTTTTATGTGCATTGCACTGGAAAGATCTTGAGTGTACACAAAACCTATTGCTCATTGAACCAGAAAACAATCAGCAAAGCAACAAAATCTTATTTACACATCAAATAATCAGGAAATCAACAAAACCATATTTACAAATTAAAAATTGCCATCTTGCCAATGTGCCATCTTGGCAATGTAAAATCGTATTTCTCAACAACGGACACTTTTTTGCATCAGTAAAGTGAATTCCGATCAGATCAACGGTCCCTGTTCTTGGTAAGGTTTTGGAGGCAGAAAATATAACAGAATAGAATAGAACGCGCATGCGTAGTACTATATGTCGGCCATATGCAATCAAGTAAGTATTGAACAGAATATCAACGGGAAAAAGAAGGCATTTTCCAACAGTTTATATTGGCTTGTATGCCCAAAATATATTCATACATACATTTTATTTTATTGCATTGTTTCTTCTACATACCTACCCGTCTCTATAATTTCCGCGGAATTCCGAAAAAAAGCCGCGGAAAAAATTCGGAATTCCGGTCTTCGGAGTAATGGACATAGGTTTTAATAGAAAATAATTCGGACTTCGGAAAAAAATAACAAAGAAATTCCATGGACAAATTCATTTTCCTCGGAAAGTCTTCGGCTTTCCGATTTCTTCGGACAAAATTGTCCGAATATGTATTTCTTCGGAAAACATTCAGGCATCGGCAATAGTTCGGAAAATATTCGGACATCGGAATTTCCTTCGGAAAATATTCGGACATCGGTATTACTTTCGGAAAATATTCGGACATCGGCATTTCTTTGGAAAATATGCTGACATCGGCATCCTCGGACATCGACATTTCTTTCGGAAAATATTCGGACATTGGTATTGCTTTTGGAAAATATTCGGACATTGGTATTGCTTTTGGAAAATATTCGGAAATTGGTATTGCTTTTGGAAAATATTCGGACATTGGTATTGCTTTTGGAAAATATTCGGACATGGGTATTGCTTTTGGAAAATATTCGGACATCCGCATTAATTCAGAAAATAATCGGACAGAAATAATCTTTAAAATTAAAAACAATTAAAATAAATTTTTGAATAAAGAAAAGCTGAACAAATTCCACTTTTTACTAATCGTTCTTTCCTACTTATTGGACATGTATCCGATTTCTGATTTTTTATACAAAATTACGATTTTCGATTTCGTTCAGAAAATATTCAGATTTAATTTGTGTTTACCAGCAGAAAAACATTGCAATTCTGTTGTTGAAATTATTCCAATTGTTGCTTGATTTCCAGAACAATCTGGTTTTCTTTGGAAAATCGTTCAAAGAAATCGTTCGCTTTCAAATTTCTGCAGAAGCAAATCTATTAATTATATTAGTCATGCATATTGACAAAAGTTTCATAATGGCCTGCTGCAAATGTATACAATGTATCATTTAAATTTGTACGATATAGTAGGAATTAACCTTGTAACTGACAGTTTTGAAGTAACTTTTTCTACATATGGCCTGCTGAGTTACTTCCCTTATATCCATTATCACCATTTACACAAAATGAAAACAAATTTTGTTGCACGGTTTACATTCAAATAGTTATCAATAACTTGTTTTTTTTTGTTGAATCAAAATAACTTGTTTTTGTTGAATGTTACATGTAGCGAACTGGAAATACAGTACAGTATTGAATCAATGTAATTTAGACTGTATTATGTATATTAGAATACTGAGTACCTGTTAGGTTTAAAATAATTATATTCTTATACATGTACACAATTTATGCAGACTTAACAGGGACTGTATGTTAAAACAAGGATTTGTCCATACTCAACAAGGATTTGTCCATACTCATTTATTGAGGGTAAAATGCTTTGAAAGCTTAAACATCATGCACACATTCTAGCGGCATCTTGATTGTATAACTTTTTACTTTTATCATAGATCTACATACTTCTGTATATCCATGCTTTTATGGTATCCTGCATGAATAATGTACATGTATATCCTTGTTTTATAAGTTAATGTATCACTCCTAAGTCACTTTTAAAAACAATTGAATGATGTTTAACGGCTCATCAACACAGTATAGGTTATTTAGAGCCGCCCCAGAGAGAGGGGAAGGAGGGGAAGGATACATAGGAATCCGGGAACCTGCCCTACTCTTATTATCGAATAGATTCCTATGGTTCTTTAACGTGCTCGGAGGATAGACCGATACACGGGACCGCCCGGTTTACGTCCCCATCCGACGGACGAGGCTAAGGGAAAGTGTCTTGCCCAAGAACACACCGACGGAACTCAGTGGCACCACGGAGGATTGAACCCGGGGCCTCCGGTTACAAATCCTCCGCGCTACCGACTGCGCCACGCCAAACAATATTTCATAATTATTTATTATTGTTCCAAATAAATATGCCAGATATTTCTGTATAAACACACTCACTTGTGTTTGAATATAGTAGCACCAGTTCCATTGACTAATAAAAGTCACATGACTAACTGTAACACAGTCAGCTCCTAAGGTCTTAATTAATTTACACACATCAGATGTGATCAGAGTAACATTATAGCATATGGGTATCATAAATGTATTACTATGAGTGCTGGATATCTGTATAAATTAGCTTATCTCAAGTATTCATGAATCAGAATAAGTTAGTACAGGGTCCTTATATATTACAAACTCTGGTTTAGTGGTTAGTACTAAATAATCTGGGAGTAAGATTTTTAATTCTTACTGTAAATAAGCACTTAAAATATATACATTTTTTTTTAATTAAAAAGAATTGTAGTGCTTATTTGCATATAGTATAGTCAGGGTTTTTACATTATAGTATAAAAAACACTTTTATAGTGTAGAATTTCTGTGTATCAAAAAGAAAATATCTAACTACCACAAAAAATTGACTGTCATAAGTATATGGCCTAACATGTGCTAAAAATGATGTAAAACACCATTCAAAGTAACTTGTTAGAGAACAGCACACGTTGCATAACAATTTCTAAGTTAAAAAATTACCTATCACGAATCCTAGACTAGTAATAAAGTTCGCATTAAATTAAATGTATTTGGTATATACGCGTAAAATACATCAATTTCACCGCAAATGTTTCAATTGAAAAAAAAACTTAAATGATGCTGAAAATGAATAATGTTAAAAATTTCTAAGTTCTTTTCCGAATCAAAAAATGACTATGTCCTTACTCTGAAGCAGTTTCCGAATGATATATCGACTAAGTTCTTATTTGCCGAAAAATTATGTAATGTCCGAATATTGTCCGCGGAAAAAAGTCCGAAGTCCGACAAATATTCCGAAGAAATGTATGGTTTTCCGAATTCGGACTTATTTTCCGAACATTTTATGTAATTTCCGATATATTTCCACGGAAATCTTCGGAATTCCGATTTGGACATCGGAAATTTTGGGATTTTTTTTGAAAAAATATTCTGGCCCTTGAATTGCTGAAAAAAAATACCCTGGCTCTGACTTGAAGGAAAAAAAATAAACAGTCCCTCAAATTGTTGGAAAAAAATAATCTGGCTCTGAGTAAGTTAGAGGAATTTTTTTTGGCTCCCTCTTCTTTGAAGATCTACTTCATCAGCCACTGGATTCAACATGGAGATGTTTAACTACAATCTGGCTACATCCACAACTTCTGCTCAGAAGTTTATTGAAATCTCAAGTTGAAATGTGTTGTAGAAGACAGTGATAGTATTCATGGTTGTAAGTAGAAGACAGTGATAGTATTCATGGTTGTAATAAATGTGATGTGCATAGATCATGGTAGTAATACATGTGGTATACAGTAGTCATGGCAGTTATAAATGTAGTATACACTGGCAATGGTGGCAGTAAATGTGTTGTATAAAGTGTTATAAAGTGATCATGGTAGTAATTTGGTATACATTGATGATGGTAGTAATGAACATGATATTCATATAAAGTCATGGTTATAATTAATGTGGTATACATATTAAAGTCATGGTTGTAATAAGGCCACTATACGAACTCTCCTACGACAAAACGAAATTAGGTATTTTATTTTTCCATAGGGAATTTGATAGTTTTTTTGTTTTTTTCCCTTCCTCCTACAGCTATTCTCTGTCTTGATGGTTCTTAAAAATAATAAAAAATAATGGCCTAAATGTGATATACATTGGTCATGGTAGTATGTAAATATTGCAATCCTGCGAGGGTGACAGTGAACATTTGTCAACCTTCTAAGGCTATTTATTTTTTTATTATACTGAAAAATATGTTTGAAAAAGATATTTGGTTCTGCTAAATATTCCTTTGAAATACATGGTCACTTCTCTCTGTTCAAAATCACTATTCTCAGCGCCTAGAAAACATTTTTTGGCGGATGGTTCTTTATGTTCTTTCGGAATCTTCAGCTGTGAACTCGTGAGTAAACTTCAAATCATCTTCAGAAAGTTGTGCAAACTGTGTCAGCCATTTTAGTAAATGTTCACTGATTTTCATTTGTGTATGTAGACATATGTAGACATACACTTTTCAGCATTGGACACATCCCAATACATAATTATAAACTTGCTTTGACTTCACAATCATAAGACAGTATTATACTGGGGTGACATTACAAAAAAAATACTATCATTTAGTGACTCACTCCACATTACAAGCGATATGCGATATTACAAAAATGGGAAAATAACAGTCTTTGAACATTGAACATAAATGTTTGACATGAGGTATATTATTAATAATATGGTATCAGTGGTCATGGTAGTAATAAATGTAGTATGCATAGCTCATGGTAGTAATACATGGGGTATTCAGTGGTCATGGTAATAATGAATGGGGTATTCAGTGGTCATGGTAGTAATAAATGTGGTATTTACTATTTAGTCTTAGTAGTCATGGTAGTACTAAATGTGATATACAGTGGTCATGATAGTAATACTTGCAATATACAGTGGTCATGGTAGTAGAAAATGAGGTAAAGAGTAGCCATGACAGTTATAGATGTGATGTACTTTTAGCATGTTAGTAATCAATGCAGTATGCAGTGGTCATGATAGTATTACAATGCAAGGGTCCTGGTACTTGTGCGATGGACTTTGTGAATATCATCAACAAGTAAATGGACGTAAGAAGCAGCTTCAGCCACATGCAATGCCAGGTTACAGACAAAGCCATGCTCTATTTGCCAGTGTTAATAAAAATGGTATGGAACATGGTAGTCATTGCCCAGTACAAAACGATCCCCTACCAGAACAAAACATTAAATCAATTCATAATTCAGAAGAGCAAAAGGGGGCTCACATAGAAAGCAGACAAGTACAAGCATAACAAAATATTAACACCAGCACATCAAGTATGGAAAGATCCATATTAAACAAAAGAACTGTCGAAAGGACAGCATTCTCCACTATTCAAGGTCAATTTTAAACAAGGTCATATCACTTCTGTCTCACCAACCATGGTGCCAGTTCATTCACAAGGTCAAGTCGTAATTGTGGAGGTTAATAGGGGTGCGGGGGAGGAGGTGGTCAGTGAACATATATACCAAATATCAAAGCAAGACCTTCAATACCCCAGAAAGAATATGAACTTGAAGATGGTGGGGAGGGGAAGTGAAGTGTTACTGAATAGGAAAAAAACAACAGAAATAATACAATATTTTCATTGGAGATTGGGGTTGAGAGGAGGGTGTTGGGAAGGGGATGGAAGAGAACAGGATGGATGCAGACATGGTAACTGAAGAATATAATAAATATTTGTTTATCTTTGGTGATATTGGTGGTGGTGTAGGAGTGGGGAAGGTGTGGGGTTTATGGGGCTAATGATATATACAGGCTTGCCATTGTTATTGGATGTATGCAGTGAGTTTCATTGAAATATATGAAGCTGCTTAAAAAACTTTAACTGAAACTCTAAGTTGAAAAAGAAAATGTCATCTGGCTAAAATGAAATAAAACGTTATGAAACACTGTAAGTGATGACACTTGTCAAGCTTCTTTGGCTGGGATATATGGCTAGTGGGTATTGAAATAAATGGACTTGCCAACAAATAAAATAAAAGCAATTCTAAGTCGAAAAGTATAGGCTACACATTTTCTAAAATACAATACAGAAAATATTTATCCAGAAAAAGGGCCATAATTTTGCTAAAATGCAATACAGAGTTATGGAACATGTGTCTGCTAGCATTCACGCTTTACTGAAGTTGTATTAATAATTAACAATCACCTATTGAAATAAAAGGACTTGCCTAACTTTAACCAGCATTTTGAAGTCGAAAAAACACACATTACTTTGCTTAAATGCAATACAGAGTTAATATGGAACATGTGTCTAGTGCCTTTGATATTCCAAGCTTTACTGAAGTTTTGTTTATGTACGACTTTAAGTTTACGAATTTTGTACCCGTTTCAGCCCTAATCTGAATAGGATTTACCATAACACGTCTGCAATGACGGGGGCATATCTGCATAGGATTTTCCTTAACACGTCTGCAATGATAGGGATATATCTGCAAAGGATTTACCTTAACATGTCTGCAATGACGGGGGCATATCTGCATAGGATTTACCTTAACACGTCTGCAATGACGGGGGCATATATGAATAGGAATTACCTAAACACGTCTGCAATGATGGTGGCATATCTGAATAGGATTTACCTTAACACGTCTGCAATGATAGGGATATATCTACAAAGGATTTACCTTAACATGTCTGCAATGACGGGGAAATCTCTGCATAAAATTTACCTTAACACGTCTGCAATGACGGGGGCATATATGAATAGGATTTACCTAAACACGTCTGCAATGACGGGTGCATATCTGCATAGGATTTATCTTAACACGTCTCCACTGACGGGGGTATCTTTGCATTGGATTGACCTTAGCACGTTTGTAATGACGGGGTCTTGTCTGCATAGGATATAAATTAACACGTCTGCAATGGCGGAGGCTTATCTGCATAGGATTTACATTAGGGACGGACGATTTTGATCTCTGGGGGGGGGGGGGGGGAGTGCCTGGGATTTTCCTTTGAGCCGGAATTATTTTTTTTCATTTCTTGAAAGCCAGGATTTTTATTTCGCCTAATACACTGGCCAGAATATTTTTTTTCGTGAACTTGAAAGCCAGAATATTTTTTTTAAAGTTTTACTATTCGTAGAATAAGAAGAGCTGTTGAAGATCTACTCAACATCTGCGTCGTCAGGTTGGTTTTCAGTTGTTAGCCAAGTCCTGTTTTTTCAGCAACCACTGGTCAGTGAAACTTGAAATATATCACCAGTACCATCAAGGACACTGGTAGACACAGGTTCCATAACTCTGTATGGCATTTAAGCAAAAGCATGTGTTTTTTTTATTACTTTGAATTTCTAGTTAAAGTTCTTTTTTTGACAAGGTCCATTTATTTTAACAACTTAAAGTCGTACATCAACAAAACCTCAGTAAAGCTTGGAATATCACGGGCACTAGTAGACACATGTTCCATATTAATTCTGTATTTCAAAATGCTGGTTAAAGTTTTTAGGCAAGTCCTTTATTTCAATAGGTGATTGTGAATTATTAATACAACTTCAGTAAAACGTGAATGCTAGCAGACACATGTTCCATAACTCTGTATTGCAATTTAGCACAATTATGGCCCTTTTTCTGGATAAATATTTTCTGTATTGTATTTTAGAAAATGTGTAGCCTATAATTTTCGACTTAGAATTGCTTTTATTTTATTTGTTGGCAAGTCCATTTATTTCAATTACCCACTAGCCATATATCTCAGTCAAAGGAGCTTGACAAGTGGCATCACTTACAGACATGCCTGGGATTTTCCTTTGAGCCGGAATTTTTTTTTTTCATTTCTTGAAAGCCAGGATTTTTATTTCGCCTAATACACTGGCCAGAATATTTTTTTTCGTGAACTTGAAAGCCAGAATATTTTTTTTAAAGTTTTACTATTCGTAGAATAAGAAGAGCTGTTGTAGATCTACTCAACATCTGCGTCGTCAGGTTGGTTTTCAGTTGTTAGCCAAGTCCTGTTTTTTCAGCAACCACTGGTCAGTGAAACTTGAAATATATCACCAGTACCATCAAGGACACTGGTAGACACAGGTTCCATAACTCTGTATGGCATTTAAGCAAAAGCATGTGTTTTTTTTATTACTTTGAATTTCTAGTTAAAGTTCTTTTTTTGACAAGGTCCATTTATTTTAACAACTTAAAGTCGTACATCAACAAAACTTCAGTAAAGCTTGGAATATCACGGGCACTAGTAGACACATGTTCCATATTAATTCTGTATTTCAAAATGCTGGTTAAAGTTTTTAGGCAAGTCCTTTATTTCAATAGGTGATTGTGAATTATTAATACAACTTCAGTAAAACGTGAATGCTAGCAGACACATGTTCCATAACTCTGTATTGCAATTTAGCACAATTATGGCCCTTTTTCTGGATAAATATTTTCTGTATTGTATTTTAGAAAATGTGTAGCCTATAATTTTCGACTTAGAATTGCTTTTATTTTATTTGTTGGCAAGTCAATTTATTTCAATTACCCACTAGCCATATATCTCAGTCAAAGGAGCTTGACAAGTGGCATCACTTACAGACATAATCATGTTTCATAACTTTTTATTTCATTTTAGCCAGATGATATTTTCTTTTTCAATTTAGAGTTTCAGTTAAAGTTTTTTAAGCAGCTTAATATATTTCAATGAAACCACTGCATACATCCAATAACTTTTATTATGGCAAGCCTGTATATATCATTAGCCCCATAAACCCCACACTTTCCCCACTCCTGCACCACCATCACCCCAGATAGACAAATATTTATTATATTCTTCAGTTACCATGTCTGCATCCATCCTGTTCTCTTTCACCCCCTTCCCAACACCCTCCTCTCAACCCCCATCTCCAATGTAAATATTGTATTATTTCTGTGTTTTTTTCCTATTCAGTAACATTTCACTTCCCCTCCCCACCCTCTTCAAGTTCATATTCTTTCTGGGGTATTGAAGGTCTTGCTTTGATATTTGGTATATATGTTCACTGACACCCCCACCCCGCACCCCTACACCCTCACCTCAGTTGCCACCACCTATTAACCTCCACAATTAAGACTTGACCGTGTGAATGAACTGGCACCATGGTTGGTGAGACAGAAGTGTCAGTGACCTTGTTTAAAATTGACCTTGAATAGTAAAAAATGCTGTCCTTTCGACAGCTCTTTTGTTTAATATGGATCTTTCCATATTTGGTGGATAGAACTTCATGTGCTGGTGTTAATATTTAGTTATGCTTGTACTTGTCTGCTTTCTATGTGAGCCCCGTTTTGCTCTTCTGAATTATGAATTGATTGGATGTTTTGTTTGGTAGGGGGTCGTTTTGTACTGGGCAATGACTACCATGTTCCATATCATTCTTATTAACACTGGTATATAGTGCATGGCTTTGTCTGTAACCTGGTATTGCATGTGGCTTAAGCTGCTTCTTAAGTCCATTTACGTGTTGATGATATTCACAAAGTCCATCGCATAAGTACCAGGACCCTTGTATAGTAATACTATCATGACCACTGCATGCTACATTGATTACTAACATGCCCAAAGTACATCACATCTATAACTCTCATGGCTACACTTTACCTCATTTTCTACTACCATGACCACTGTATATCACAAGTATTACTATCATGATCACTGTATATCACATTTAGTACTACCATGACTACTAAGACTAAATACCACATTTATTACTACCATGAACACCGAGTTACCTCATTCATTATTACCATGACCACTGAATACCCCATGTATTACTACCATGAGCTATGCATACTACATTTATCACTACCATGACCACAGATACCATATTTATTAATAATATACCTCGTGTCAAACATCCATGTTCAATATTCAAAGACTGTTATTTTCCCATTTTTGTAATATCGCATATCGCTTGTAATGTGGAGTGAGTCACTGAATGATAGTATTTTTAGCTCTACTGATCAGAGATCAGCAGAGCTTATGCTGTGGTGCGGCGTCCGTCGTCCGTCTGTCCGTCTGTCTGTCCGTAAACTTTTATTTGTAGCGACAACTCTTCTGAAACTACTGGATGGATATTCATGAAACTTTACAGAAATGTTGCCCATAAAGTCTAGTTGATCCTAGCAAAAATTCATGTTGATGTGAAATCCAAGATGGCCGCCAAAGCTAAAAATAGAGTTTTAAAATACAAGTTTGTAGCGACTACTTCTTGAAAACTATAAGTGATATTGATATTGGACATGATGTTGATCCTTGTCAAAAATCGTTTTGATTCAACGTTAAACATGGCTGCCAGCGGCCATCTTTGTTTACATAGAGTTATATAGTAAAATCTTGTAGCGACTACTCCTCTGAAACTACTTGACGGATTGTCATGAAACTTTACAGGAATGTTGCTCTTGATGTCTTATTGATCCTAGCAAAATTTCAGATCTGCCAGAAATTCAAGATGGCCGTCACAGCTAAAAATAGATTTTAAAAAATAAGTTTGTAGCGACTACTTCTTGAAAACTATAAGTGATATTGATATGGGACTTTTTCTAAAATGATCAGCATGACATGATGTTGATCCTTGTGGAAAATTATTTTGATTCGACGTTAAACATGGCTGCCAGTGGCCATCTTTGGTTACATAGAGTTATATAGTAAAAACTTTTAGCGACTACTCCTCTGAAACTACTTGACGGATGTTCATGAAACTTCACAGGAATGTTGCTCTTGATGTCTAGTTGATCCTAGAAAAATTTCAGGTCGGCCGGAAATTCAAGATGGCCGCCACGGTTAAAAATAGATTTTCTAAAAACAAGTCTGTAGCGACTACTTCCTGAAATCAAAATCAATCAGTAGAGCTTCAAGGTCATTGACCTCTTGTTTGTAATGTCACCCCAGTATAATACTATCTTATGATTGTGAAGTCAAAACAAGTTTATAATTATGTATTGGGATGTCCAATGCTGAAAAGTGTGTCTTAGCATAACTGTAACACAAATGAAAAAGTGAACATTTACTAAAATGGCTGACACAGATTGCACAACTTTCTAAAGATGATTTGAAGTTTACTCGTGAGTTCACATCTGAAGATTCCGAAAGAACATAAAGAACCATCCGCCAAAAAATGTTTTCTAGGTGCTGAGAATAGTGATTTTGAACAGAGAGAAGTGACCATGTATTTCAAAGAAATATTTAGCAGAACCAAATATCTTTTTCAAACATATTTTTCAGTATAATAAAATAAATAGCCTTAGAAAGTTGACAAATGTTCACTGTCAGCCTCACAGGATTGCAATATTTACATACTACCATGACCAATGTATATCACATTTAGGCCATTATTTTTTATTATTTTTAAGAACCATCAAGACAGAGAATAGCTGTAGGAGGAAGGGAAAAAACAACAACAAAAAACTATTAAATTCCCTATGGAAAAATAAAATACCTAATTTCGTTTTGTCGTAGGAGGGTTCTTAAAACGAATTATCAAAAAATAATGGCCTTATAACAACCATGACTTATGTATACCACATTAATTATAACCATGACTTTATATGAATATCATGTTCATTACTACCATGATCAATGTATACCAAATTACTACCATGATCACTTTATAACACTTTATACATTACATTTACTGCACCATTGCCAGTGTATACTACATTTATAACTGCCATGACTAATATTTACCACATGTATTACTACCATGATCCATGTACATCACATTTATTACAACCATGAATACTATCACTGTCTTCTACAACTCATTTCAACTTGAGATTTAAATAAACTTCTGAGCAGAAGTTGTGGATGTAGCCAGATTGTGGTTAAACATATCCATGTTGAATCCAGTGGCTGATGAAGTAGATCTACATTAAAATATCTTATCCGCAATGACGGGGTCTTGTCTGCATATAATTTAGTTTAACACGTCTGCAATGACGGGGGCATATCTGCATAGAACTTATCTTAACACGTCTGCAATGACGGGGGCATATCAGCACATGATTTACCTTAATAAGAATGTGTCACTATGTCGCCATGCCAGATTATCGTATCCACCGCGTATTAACAATAATCATGGGTAACTATGTCGCCATGCCAGATTACCGTATACACCCCGTATTAACAATAATAATGTGACATTATATCGCCATGCCAGATTACCGTATACACCTCGTATTAACAATAATCATGGGTTACTATATCGCCCCCTTAGAGGTAAAAGGTGCTATGTGCATTTTTCATTATTTCGAGAAAATCGCGTTTAAAGGTTTAAGGACTTGTGAAAAATCAGGATTTTAATTCTAAAAAACGAAACTAAGCACATATTTGGGATTATATTTTTACTATTTATTAATCATATTTTAACCAATAATAAACCAATAGTTCAATCAATATAATCAATTTTGTACATAGCGCCTTTTTCCACGGACCAATTTTCAATGAAAAATTGGAGTAAAAGGTGCTATTTGACACATAGCCCCTTTTGCTGCAAACAAAATTTGTGAAAACATTTTATTCTTGAAGCAAAAACTAGTAGGTACGAGTCATCTTGGGGAAAGGCAGAGGTGTTTTATATGTGACATAGTTTCGAAAGCAACACCAAGTCGAAAAAATACAGGGAAAAGACAGTCTTCTTGCAATGTTTTCCATCATTAAGTCACACACTGAATTTCTAAATGCATCAATGTGTGACAAAATTGAATAATTAAATTTTACACATTTAGCAATTGCTGCGAAAAAGCAATTTCCGTCAGCACGGACAGGCACACGTTTCAGTACATTACTGGCAAGTAGTTGATCCAGCCGATTGATATGTGTATGACGGATATGATCTTTGACAGATTGCATCTTTCTACTCAAAACCCCTGCGAAACTCTGTTCTTATACTCAAGAACAGTTCATGAACAGTTCTAGAACATTAAGAACAGTTCCTGAACTGTTCTTGATCCATTGTTCTAGAACATATGTTCTTAATATGTTCTTGAACATTTTCAAGAACTATTGAAGATCATTTCAAGAACTTTAATTTTTCTTAAGATATTCTTGAAAAGTTCTTGAACAAGTTTAGAACAGTTCAAGAACCTTTAAATAGAGCAAATGTTCTAAAAAAAATCTTGAACAATTTGAAGAACAAATGAAGAACCGTTCAGGAACTTCAAGGGTTCTTAAACCGTTCTTAATTAGTTCTCAACTCTTAAGTGTTCTTAAACTTTAAGTGTTAAGCACTAATTAAGAACAATTTAAACCCTTGAAGTTCCTTAACTGTTCTTCATTTGTTCTTGAAATTGTTTAAGAACAGTTTTAGAACATCTTCTCTATTTAAAGTTCTTCAAATGATCTTTAAAATGTGAACTAAATTCCTTTAAGTAATAGATAGAGTATGGTTTCATTGAGTTGGTTCATTTAAACATCGAGATGGGCATGTCCATTTCAGCTCTATTTCAGTTATTCTAACAGTTATTCTCACTGTTATTCTCACAGTTATTCTGACAGGTCTTATTTTGAATTAAACGATTTACACATGTGTCTGAACAAAGAGAAGTGTCTGTGACCATGCTACAAATAGGAAATGTAATTAAGATGTGCTTAAAATATCTACAAATATGTTATCTTAATAGGAATGTCGTTACAAATCGATTACATCTGTGCAAATGTAAATATACATTAAATTAGTAAGCATTAGTCACAATATTAACCACCTAATAAACTATTGTGATCTTCCATTATTAGTCACACTACTTACTGATACAGCGTTTGAAAAAGGCATTATTTTTGTAATGCTGACAGGCACAGGTATTAAACTGAAATATGAAATTTCTTTGTTTTAAGTAGCTTGAACACACCCCAAGTATTCATAGATGGCTTTTGCTGGGACATGAAAACAATTATCCATAAACTTGGTATAAAAAGACATTTAGATTAGTATATAGTATAAACTAATTGGGTCACCCTCGATAATTAAAGACTTTCAATTCAATTCAATTCAAATATTTTGTAGCACTTAAATTTTGTGTTGATTAAATTAAAGTTCAATAGTTTCAAATCTTTTGAGTATTTCCGCAAAACAACATAATTTATTACACCATTTCCAGAACAGGTTTTTCCATAACAAACTGAATGTTTATGAATGTTGTTTAACGGCTCATCAACACAGTATTAGGTTATAAGAAAAATTACTGTTCTTGAAATGTTCTTCAATAGTTCTTGAAAATGTTCAATGTTTAAGAACATATTAAGAACATGTTTCGCAGGTGTTCATCTTCATTAATTAAACAAATCTATACTACTATTAACAAACAAATATATGATAATGACATTATTGCATGAACAGTTTAATATTAAAAGCCCATGTCTTCATTTAAGTAGGTAAAGAATATATGACACCTGAGTGATTCTGACAAAATTGCAAATAAAATGCAGACGCCATTCTTTTGAATTTTTGGCGGTAAAATGGCAGTCCAACTGAAGATTGTGCTTGCATCATTTAATGATTAAATGTAAGTGTTTTGTGATAATACTTTCATTACTTATTGTGTCAAAACATCTTATACATTTAATAGTTGTATTTGAAAGATGAAATTTCTAAATGTAGTCTTTAGAAACAGTATTTTAAAATGAAACCCCTATTGTCATGTGTTTTCGCGGATTGACTTTCTTTTTTTGTTGCTGACAGAAAAATGGTATTCAGCACTGCAGATATTATTTCATTTCAGTATCATATGTAACATTTCACCAAGTATGACCAGGCATTCTGAAGGTTCAATTAATGAATTGTTCTTTAACTGTTATGTAGGTTAAATTAGTGGCCAAGGGAGTTCTGGAACTGTGCAGGAACTGTTCTGGATAGATTGTTCAAGAACTATTCTTGAACTGTGCTTCATCTGTTCTTGAGTTAGATGAGACACAATTTCTTGAACTTATGTTCAAGAACAGTTCTAGAACTATCTTACTTGAACTGTTCAAGAACAGTTCCAGTATAGTTCTAGAACTGTTCTAGAACACTTCCAGTACAGATCGTTCTGGAACAGTTCTTAAACAGTTCCAGTACATATAGTTCTAGAACTGTGCTTCATCTGTTCTTGAGCAGTTCTGGAACTGTGCATGAACGTTAAATGAGACAAAATTTCTAGTCTTGGGTTATGTTCAAGAACAGTTCCAGTACAGATAGTTCTAGAACTGTTCTAGAACAGTTCCAGTACAGATCGTTCTGTAACAGTTCTAGAACAGTTCCAGTACAGATAGTTCAAGAACTGTTCTTAAACATAAGTTCTAGAACTGTTCTTGAACATACGTTCTAGAAAATTTGTCTCATTTAACGTTCACGTACTGCTCTAGAACTGTACCAGAACAGATTAGGTACAGTTCAAGAACAGTTCTTGAACAATCTATCCAGAACAGTTCAAGAATTGTTCATGCACAGTTCTAGAAAATTTCGCAGAGGAACGTTGGCCTTTTCGGTTCCATCAATGTTCTTCTTCCTTTTAGCCTTCAGTAAGTTGATTTAAATGAACAAACTTACCCTAATATTTCCATCTATGTTTTTGTTTTGTTTTAATTGAGCGTGTTTCACACTGAAAAATCTCTGTATAAATGCAAGATTAACACAGAATAATGTCATCATACCAGAACAGTTACTGTGATATCAAATCTGTCCACACCAATTATCCTGGTTATTAGCAATACACAAGATGTAAAAATGCTTACAGGAATAAGGAGCTATTTGCCACTTAGCCCCATTTATCATGTTTTAAACCAATGGTTTTGAGGTAACAATTTGGGGGGAAAAGGTGCTATTTGTCAAATGGCCCCTTTTACCGCAATGTTGTATACACATAACTCCTTTTACCGCACACTACTTTTATGTAAAGCAGATAGCACCTTATCCTTTTAATCAATATCTCCAGATTGATTCAATATGCAATAAAGATTTTTTCTGACAAGAAACATATCATTAAAAGGAATCTAAATATGCCAGAAAACCATTTTCTGTGAAAATGTTAGTTAGCACCTTTTACCTCTAAGGGGGCGATATGTCGTCATGCCAGATTACCGTATACAGCTCGTATTAACAATAACCATGTGTCACTATATCGCCATGCCAAATTACCGTATACACCCCGTATTAACAATAAGCATGTGGGTCTATATCGCCATGCGAGATTACCGTATACACTCCGTATTAACAATAATCACGTGTCACTATGTCGCCATGCCAGATTACCGTATACACCCAGTATTAACAATAATCATGTGTAACTATGTCGACATGCCAGATTACCATATACACCTCGTATCAAAACAATAACCATGGGTAACGATCTCGCCATGCCAGATTACCGTATACACCCCGTATTACCAAAACATGGGTAACTATGTCGCCATGCCAGATTGCCGTATACATCCCGCATTAACAATAACCATGGGTAACTATGTCGCCATGCCATATTACCGTATACACCCCGTATCAACAATAACCATGGGTAACTATGTCGCCATGCCATATTACCGTATACACCCCGTATTACCAAAACATGGGTAACTATGTCGCCATGCCAGATTGCCGTATACATCCCGCATTAACAATAACCATGGGTAACTATGTCGCCATGCCATATTACCGTATACACCCCGTATTACCAAAACATGGGTAACTATGTCGCCATGCCAGATTGCCGTATACATCCCGCATTAATAATAACCATGGGTAACTATGTCGCCATGCCAGATTACCGTATACACCCCGTATCAACAATAACCATGGGTAACGATTTCGCCATGCCAGATTACTGTATACACCCCGTATCAACAATAACCATGGGTAACGATTTCGCCATGCCAGATTACCGTATACACCCCGTATTACCAAAACATGGGTAACTATGTCGCCATGCCAGATTGCCGTATACATCCCGCATTAACAATAACCATGGGTAACTATGTCGCCATGCCATATTACCGTATACACCCCGTATTACCAAAACATGGGTAACTATGTCGCCATGCCAGATTATCGTATACATCCCGTATTAACAATAACCATGTGCCCCCTTAGAGGTAAAATGTGCAAACTAACATTTTCACAGAAAATGTTTTTTTTGCATATTTAGGTTCCTTTTAATACTACGGAGCCCCGCAAGTGACATGCAAAACAAATAATTTAAAGCGTGCGAACGCTGTAGTAGAGCGCTGTAGTAGAGCGTTCGCAAGCTGTAGTAGAGCGTTCGCACGCTGTAGCTAGAGCGTTCGCACGCTGTAGTAGAGCGTTCGCACGCTGTAGCTAGAGCGTTCGCATGCTGTAGTAGAGCGTTCGCAAGCTGTAGTAGAGCGTTCGCATGCTGTAGCTAGAGCGTTCGCACGCTGTAGTAGAGCGTTCGCACGCTGTAGTAGAGCGTGCAACAGATGTAGTAGACAGAAAGATAGTGACATAATTACAAAGATCATGGTATTAAAGAAACTAACCCGCCAATAACTACGGAGCCCTAAGGTGCCCCGCAGGTGACATGCAGAAAAAATAATTTAAAGCGTTCGCACGCTCTACTACAGCGTTCGCACGCTCGCAAGCGTGCGAACGCTGTAGTACAGCGTAGTACAGCGTTCGCACGCTCTAGCTACAGCGTGCGAACGTTGTAGTAGAGCGTGCGAACGCTGTAGATCAGCGTGCGAACGCTCTAGCTACAGCATGCGAACGCTGTAGTAGAACGCTCTAGCTACAGCGTTCGCAGCTACAGCGTGCGAACGCTGTAGTAGAGCGTTCGCACTCTGTAGCTAGATCGTTCTCACGCTATATAGTAGAGCGTTCTCACGCTCTAGTAGAGCATAGAAATATAGTGACATAGTTACAAAGATCATGGTATTAAAGAAACTAACCCGCCATATAACGGCAAAAGTACACTACTACAAAACCGTTTATCAAAACTATCCAGGTGTTCAGGACACATATTGAGGTATATTTGCCGATTAAAGTATAGATAATTCAAGGGTTCTTAAAATACTCGTGATTACATATGCGTAAAATGAATTATGAGTACTCTTAATTCGAGGCTCCAGTTTTGGGGTTTATTCTGTCTGGTTAACTATTATAATTACTATATTAGTAAATTGATAATTATTATGCCCCCGCAGTTGATTGCTAGGAGTGAGATACAAAGGGTGACCAGTGTCCGTCCGTATGTCGTGAAATACTTTCCTGTAAATCATTTTTCCGGCATCGGCGGTGGCGGCGATGGCGACGCGTCAGCCCTTGAGTACAGTTTAATGTTTTTTGAAGGTAGGCCTATAGGTCGCAAATACAAGACAAGATAGTACAGACGAACGCACTGACGGACGGACTGACTGACTGACAGTGTGACTACTATATGTCCCCTTACCTTCGGGTGAGGGGGGGGGGGGGGCATAACAAGAAAAAAATATGCCTCCTGTGAGATTTGAACCCATGATCCCTGGGGTTTCCAATGTACAATACCCAATATTTACTAGATTTACATAATTCGGAATTAGGAATTAAGGATTAGGAATAAAGTGAGTCAAATGGGCCATCGTAGAAACGAGTACAGTTATACTGTTATGCTAAGTTAATACATCATGGTGGACATGAAAGAACTTATTGAAATATATTTCAATATAGGTTGTCTTACTAGCTAGCTACAGTGTGCGAACGCTGTAGTAGAGCATGCGAACGCTGTAGTACAGCGTGCGAACGCTCTAGCTACAGCGTGCGAACGCTCTACTAGAGCGTGCGAACGCTAGAGCTAGAGCGTTCGCACGCTTTAGCTAGAGCGTTCGCTCGCTCTACTAGAACGTTCGCACGCTGAAGTAGAGCGTGCGAACGCTTTAAATTATTTTTTCTGCATGTCACCTGCGGGGTTCCGTATTTGAACACAATGCCATTATCAGTTTACGACTACTAGAGCGTGCGAACGCTAGAGCGTGCGAACGCTCTAGCTACAGCGTGCTAACGCTCTACTACAGCGTGCGAACGCTCTAACACAGCGTTCGCACGCTGTAGCTGCGAACGCTGTAGCTAGAGCGTTCGCACACTGTACTACAGCGTTCGCACGCTGTAGCTAAAGCGTTCGCACGCTGTCGTTCGCACGCTGTAGCTACAGCGTTCGTAAGCTGTAGTAGAGCGTGCGAATGTTTTAAATTATTTTTTAAGCATGTCACCTGCGGGTCAAATTGTTACCTCAAAAGCATTGGTTTAAAACATGATAAATGGGGCTAAGTGGCAAATAGCTCCTTATTCCTCTAAGCATTTTTACATCTTGTGTATTGCTAATAACCAGGATAATTGGTGTGGACAGATTTCGTATCACATTACCTGTTCTGGTATGAAGCAAATTATGACATTATTCTGTGTTAATCTTGCATTTATAAAGAGATTTTTCAGTGTGAAACACGTTCAATTAAAACAAAACAAAAACATGGATGAAAATAATAAGGTAAGTTTGTTCATTTATTTATGCAATATTTTATTTTATTTTGTGAAATAACTTAAATTAATTATATAATTCATTTTGAATAAATATTTTTTTCTATTTTAAAAAAACAAACATATTAATTCACATTGCGTTCATTGTACCATGTACCATGAGTATTACGATTAAGTCTTATACTTACTGATATGTATTTCTTTTGAATTTAGGATGAGGATGATAATTATGAATGGTCTGATGAATATTTATAAAGAGACTGTATGCCAGCGGAGGATAACATAGATGGTACGTATAATATGTCATTGATAAAAGCAAATTGTTTACTTAAATACACATAACATTAAATTTTATGTTAAGCATTCTTCTTTTTGCATACGTCTTAATACTATATTTTGTTATCACTTAGAATAAGTTCTCAAAACTGAATACTGCAAGTTTCCCTGATCTGTTTAATATGCTTTAAGCCATTTTTTATTCATTTTCAGATTGCATAATTCATACCTCTCCTGGAGAAAAAATGTATACGGCTGTTAAAATTGGTACGGAACCTGAGGAACAGCCGTCCCATAAGGCAAGTTCTTCAGTTGAAAACATTCCACTCGCGCTGACTTAAAAAAAAGGAAGAAAGTGGTTCGGAAAAATGTAGCTGTTAAAAGGAAACGTATCGAAGAAGAAAGTACTGAATTAGACGATAGCATGGATGATGAATCATATAATCCAGATAAAAAATCAATTAACACAAGTGATTCTGAAAACTTAGATATTGTCACACAGAAACGATCTACAAAGAGCAAAAGAAATAGAAATACAGCCTGGAAGACACAAGCCTGGAAGAAACAGAAATCAGCATACAAGGCATCGACACATGAACGGAAGATGTGTCAGCGAAAAGGAAATGCCTTGCTTACAAAACTTAGGGACAAAATCAACTTACTGAAGGCTAAAAGGAAGAAATTCATTGATGGAACCGAAAAGGCCAACGTTTTGAGTAGAAAGATGCAATCTGTCAAAGATCATATCCGTCATATACATATCAATCGGCTGGATCAACTACTTGCAGTAATGAACTGAAACGTGTGCCTGTCCGTGCTGACGGAAATTGCTTTCAGTTTTGTCAGACATTGATGCATGTGTGACTTAATGATGGAAAACATTGCAAGATACAGTAAGTTTCTAAGTTTTCAAATTGCTTGCTCGTTCAACCCCACACAAAAGAGCTGATTACCAGAGTCCTACAAGAAAACATCAAGCAGAAAGAAAAAAAGAAATGAAATGCAATGGAAATCTAACAGCCGTAAGAAACTAAGAACAGAAAAAACAGGAAAAACTGTTGCAGAAAAAGTGCTTAAACCACAAAATTGTGCAAAATGCAGGTTTAAGTGTAGCACAAAATTTAATGAAGATGAACGAAAAGCAATATTTGATCATTACTATGCTCTCCCAAGCTATGAAAGGCAGAGGTGTTTTATATGTGACATGGTTTCGAAACCAACACCAAGTCGAAAAAAGACAGGGAAAAGGCAGACTTCCTTGAAGTATTTCCTAGGCGTTGGTAATAAGCGTGAACGTGTTTGCAAAGATTTTTTTTTAAAAAACACTCGATATCGGAAAGAAAACGGTTTCCTATATATTAGGTAGAAAACAGCATGGGACATTTTGCAGTGTTGATAAGCGAGGCCGTAAAACACCGTCTTCAAAAATCAGTGATGAAAGCATAAACTTTGTTCGTGAACATATCAATTCCTTTCCAAGAATGGAATCCCACTATGCCAGAAAAAATACAAAAAAGCAGTATTTAGCCCAAGACTTGAATATAAAAATGATGTGGATCCTCTATACAGACTCGTGCAAAAAGAAAGGAATTGAACCTGTGAAAGAAAGCAAATATCGTCAGGTTTTCTGTGATGACTTTAATTTGTCTTTTTTCAGACCAAAGAAAGACTAGTGTTCTTTATGTGCAAATTATTCAAGACATCAGAAGTCGGGCACTGTGACTGACAAACTCCAACATGATTACACAATTCACCAAGTAAGAAAAGTCGAAGCAAGAGAAGAAAAGGAGCGAGATAAAATACTGTCGCAAACACACAATAAGCACTATGTGGCAACAACATTCCCGTGTCAGCGAATAGTATCATTCAAGAAAGTTGTGTTGCTATAATCTAACAATTTACTCTTTAGGGGACAAACATGAAACTTGTCATCTCTGGGATGAAAACTCAAGGAAAACGAGGAGCATGTGAAATTGCCACATGTTTAATAAAAACACTCAGTCAGTCTGCTCTTCTGCGCCAAAAGAAGAGGTAACATACTATTCTGATACGTGTTACGTGTGTGTGTGGGGGGGGGGGGGGGGGGGGGGGGAGCTGGGGGTGCAAAATAGGAACCAGATTGTAGCTGCTTCCTACCTGTATACTGTTTCAAAGATACCACAACTTAAGACTTAAATCACAAATTCCTTCAGTCCGGCCATAGCCAAATGGAATGTGACTCGGTACATTCAGCAATTGAAACTTCGAAAAGGAAGACGTCCGTTTTTGTTCCATTTCAGTGGAGTTCTGTGATTTGTATGTCCCGGAAAACAAATCCATATATTACCATCCCTCTGAAATATGAACATGTAATTGACTTCAAAGCATTTGTTAGAAAGAACTGCCTTAACCTTCAAATGACCACTCTGGGAGTAAAGGTGAACTGGCTCAACGTGCGCTGGACTCAAGTTCGCGAAAATGAACCTAAGTCACTGTTTCTCAACTACACCTTCAACAGCGAAAATTTCATGGAAATCAAAACACAGCATTCTGCTTCTTTACGGAACAAAGGTCGCCCTCAGCATTGGCCAACGACAGATGCAAAAATGGATTTATGCTATCGTTCAGATGCGAGTAATTAAATCACTCGTGCTGACGCACTCGTGATTTAATTACTACGCATCCGAACTCCTAACTGTATTTTATTCACCGATAAAACGCAGGTACTTATTTATTATTTCTTAAATAAAAATGTACTTAGATCACAAAACACGGATTTATCTTTAAAGCATCGTATGCATTAATTTTAATGATGTATTTACAATTCTAACACGACACGCGCAGTCTTTCATATACACAAAGAAGAGAGACAGCTGTATGTTATTCTACTATAAAACACAGCTGTTCCATTAATTCCCCGCGAATATTTCATCCGTTGAAAGCGCCACGTTACATGACGTCAATTGGTAAATATACGTCACGAAGACAAACTCAACAGTAATTTTAATGAAATGTTAATTACAACAAACTTGCCATGCTCCCAAACCTTGCACACCCCCGATATAAACCCACCATACGCATCAGTTCACATAACATTAATAAGCATCTTGAACAAGCTGAGAACGTTTGACGTCATACAGCGCAAGCTATATGACGTAAGCAATGACTTAATTGTTTGTCACGTGACTACCAGTGTGTTCGCTCAGAACTTAACATACTGGGGCGCCCAGTGGAACAGCCTGTAAACAAGCAGCCTGATTACATTGACCTCCGAGATAATATATAGGTGTACCGGAAGTAAATCAAATCCCATTGAGTCCAATGCAATATTGTCCAAGCTTTCTAGTTAGCCATTTTTCAAAATGGAATTCAAACTAAGATCCACTTACATGTTCTTAGTCATGAGACCTGCCTCTCTAGAAAACTGCTGAGAATAGTAGTGGTCATGTGGCATATAAGAAAATAAAATTCTGATCTTTGTTGACACCGTGAACAAACTGCATTCTTTCGGCACCTCTTAAATGTGTTCTACTTTCACTTCCAAAACGTTCAAGTTGATAAATGAAATCATCATACAACCATGCAAATGGTTCTTAGCTATCACAAACAATTCAATAAAGTCATTTCAGCCAGAAAAACAGGCCTTAAATACTCAAAAATGCCTTTTATCACAAAAAAAAGTTAGGGATTATATATTTGGGAACTCCTTTCGAAAATGCCTTTTATCACAAAAAAAAAGTTAGGGATTATATATTTGGGAACTCCTTTCGACTACCTTGCATGAATACC
This sequence comes from Cyrtodaria siliqua, assembly GCA_037043455.1. Classification (NCBI taxonomy): domain Eukaryota; kingdom Metazoa; phylum Mollusca; class Bivalvia; order Adapedonta; family Hiatellidae; genus Cyrtodaria; species Cyrtodaria siliqua. The sequence continues at coordinate 23,943 of JAWPHD010014774.1, read as the reverse complement.
ACAGTGATTTACTTCCTGTATACCTATAGTGCCCCCACAATAGCGTAAACTTCACACAGCTGACATAAGTGTTGGTCCTAAACAAAATTAATTTTGATTCTATATTAAACATGGCCGCCAGTGGACATTCTTTTGATGGATTTGTATGCAACTTTACATGAATGTTGCTCTTAATATCTAGTTTGAAGTGCTAAGTATCTGTGTTTACATAGAGTTATATAGGCAAAACATTTGGAAATATTCCTCTGAAACTATTTGATGGAGTTTCATGAAACTTAACGTGAATGTTGCTCTTGATGTCTAGTTGATCCTAAGTAAAAAATTAGGTCTGTCGGGAATTCAAGATGGTCACCATAGCTAAAACTATTTTTTAAAAATAGAAGTTTGTGGCGACTAGTACTTTTTAAAAACCACAAGTGGTATTGATTTTGAACCTATACCAAAATGACGTATAGTTGATTACATATAGTTGTATAGGAAAAACCTGTGGCTACTGCTCCTCTGAAACTACTTGATGGACTCTTTTTTATAGGAATGTTGCTCTTGATGTCTAGTTGGTTCTAAGTAAAAATCAGGTAAGCCGAAATTTCAAGATGGCCACCATAGCTAAACAAATATTTTAAAATACAGTTGTGTGGTGACTACTTCTCCAAAAACATACGGGTTATTATTTGAAACCTTTACCAAATTTATTGGCATGACATGTACTTGGTTCTTAACAAAACTCATTTTGATTCAGTATCAAACATTGCCGCCAGCGGACATCTTTGTTTATAGTTATATATAGGAACAACTTGTGGCGACTACTCCTCTGAAACTACTTGATAGATGTTCATGACATTTTATAGGAATGTTCCTCTTCATGTCTAATTGGTTCTACGTAAATATCAAATTGGCCGAAACTTTAAAATGGCCACCACAGCTAAAAATATATTTTAAAAATACAATTTTGTGGCGACTACTGCATTTTTTGTTTATTTGACGTCAAACATGGCCACCAGCAGCCATCTTTGTTTACACAGCGTTACATAGGGAAAACTTGCGGCAACTAGATCTACTCCTCTGGCACAACTTGAAGGGTTTTCATGAAATGTTAAAGGAATGTTACGCCTGTTACAAAAATGGTTTTCATTTGAGAAATATTCCAAATAAAATGTATTTACTCGGACAAAAAGGTATTGTTTAATGTTAACAAACACTATCCCTTCAAATAATGACAAGCATATAAAAGGTTATGATACCTTTTCAATGCCTAGCTTTTTAGATATATTCAGGAGAGCGTTTCAAGGTCATTGACCTCTTGTTTCTGGTTTGTCCTGGCTGGTTAAAGCCGATTATATTGTGTCTATAGAGTTTGGATTTTCAAAATATGTAAGTTATATATATGTACCTCGTAGTCAGTAGGTTAGGAAACTGTGTACATACTTTGTAAAATGTAGTTGATAAGTAACTAAATGTGTTTCCATATCATTTTGAAATAAGTGTCCATTAATTTAATTATACAGGCAGAAACGATCATGTTGCGGTACAACTTTGGTTCTGTAAATGTATTCTATTTCAAGCAATGGTTCGATCTTGCTTTACATGAATGAATGATACAGGGAGACTTACCGTTGACATTGGCCCGAAACAATCCATAAATAATGTAGCATAGAACGATGAGAAGTATCCATTTTTTTTTGGATAAAATTCCTGAAAAGAAAGTATAAACTCGTCATGATAAATGTATGTGACGTCATCAGCACTACCAGCGTGACGTCATCAGCACTACCAGCGATGTTGCGTTTAATGTCGCTTTTTACAATCTTTCATATTATAATTGAGCACAATGCTCAGCTTTATAGTGCTGCCGCACCGGAATTCCCCGCATTATATTATACATGGCATGATACCGCAATAACACACATACTACTGACACCCGGGAAGACTATTTTTATGAAGTATTTAGTGTGGGGATCGAACCCACGACCTCTCGCATGCTAGGCGGACAGATTACTTTCTAATACTGCTGAAGATATTTCTTATTCGACCTGAGTTTGGAATCATTTTAGGACCTCGACGGAGATTAGGTCTGTACAGCTGTACTTTCAACATTATATAGATGGACTTCAAAAGTATAGTTTAAGTTCCGAAATTAAATTTGCATTTCTTATTCCATCAAATTAACACGTTTTTATTAATCAAGACTCGAATATTGGGGGTGTCCGTGGCCGAGTGGTTAGAGACCGGATTGCGAAACATCGGTGGTTTTACCCAGGTGCCGTCCGTGCACGAAAATTGCCAAGAGGTGAACCTGCGGTCTTCCTCCACCAATGGAAGCTGGAAAGTCGCCATTGGTGAGATTATAAAATCCAATTCAACTGGAACATTGATATGTTTAAGTCATACTTATATACTTTTTTGTTTGGCATGACTTGATGCTTTATGTGACACACCATTTAAAATATAATTTATATTTACAAGTCCTATTTAACGCCTTTGTAACCAGTGTTACACTGAGTACACCCTCCCCCACCCCCACAATTACCCCACTCATCATCCACCCTCACACTGAGTACACCCTCCCCTACCCCCACAATTACCCACTCATCATCCACCCCCACACTGAGGATTCGAAAGCAGCTCATGTCAAGAATACGCGAATTATACCGACAAACGACACGGGAATAGAGTTGTCTTTCATTGAGAGGGATGGAGCTTGGGCTGGGTTGTAGTGGGGATGGTGGGGGGAGGTGGGGGGGGGGGGTGGATGACGGACGGGATAATGATAGGTGCAATAATTGAGATTGTTCTATCTTTGCAAATCCTTACATGTTTTTGTTTTTCAATTAACGAATTAATGGTGATCCGTTGATTCACCCCGTCATAGGTTTGTTAGCTTTGGTGTGCCCCCACCCCCCATCCCCCACCCAACAAACCGTACGTATATAGATTGTATCATGTATCAATTATTTGTTTATTTTAAACAGAGTGTAACAACAATCAAAAGAAAACAACAAATGCATATCTTAATGAAATAACTGAATACAATTTATGGGGAGTTTTCTTCTTTACAATTTCAGAATGAGTGTATACAGTGTTAACATAATGGTTGACCGGAGGCATTGCAACTTGAATAAAAGTTTGTGTCCCTTTAAACCTTGCAAATAAATTTACACAATCTTCAAATAATAAATTGTTGACTTGTTTAACTTGTTTAGTAATGTCGTTCTAAAGTTTTAAAGATTATTTTTTTCAAAAACCCAGTATGGAAACTAATTTCACACGTTGTTTTCGGATTTGTTTTACCTCTTTAATGGTCCGTGCGTAAATATCACTCAGCGATTGGATCAGGTATACATTTTTCTTCGTTTCTGCAACATTGGTTTACTGACTTAAAAATCCATCAACAATTACAAAAAAATACCAGGCAAGAAGGCGGTCTGCACAGAAAAGACAATATTTACGAGTCCGCCACGCAACACTCACGCGACAGTTACGGAGTGCATTGAATCTAATTTAAATTCCACGTTGTTCTCGTAGTTTGACCTCCTTCTTGTCTGGGATTTTTTTGCAACACCCAAATGTTCATGGGAAATGGAGAAATAAATAAGTAAAAAAACGACAACATTATATGCTTACTGGCTGAAGTATATTTTAATCTTCAAAAAGTCTCTGAATCCACCCCAATACAGTCGCCATTTTAGTATTTGTAGTAACAAAAAGTTATCAAATAAGAAACAGTTAATAAATAAAATAAATCAAGACTCACTATTTCTGCATTTTCGTGAAAGCATTTCAGAAAATAGTTGATTCCACTGTTCCTAGATTAAATTCCAGTGTAATGTGTGTATTCCTAATATGTTTACGAGAAATGAATCGACGAATTTGTAATGAAAGCAGTCAAAAAAACAACAATAGACGTGGATACATCATTAACATGTAACAGATGTTTGTTTTAACATGAATACTCAGGAATGTGTTTATCACATGGTTTAATTACCATAATTTTGATCAATTTTAATAACTACTGAGCACACCAGTATATACTGAACAAAATTCCTAATTACTTACTCTTGTAACTTACTAGTTTTCTTATTTTAAATATGTTTTAAAATAAGTGTTTGATAAATATTTTGTTTTGCCCAATAGTTTGTAAAATATTTATTTTTTGTTTCAGTTTTTACATATTTTGAGAGTTATCCCCTACCCTTTCTATGAAAACATGATATGTGCTGAAGCACATAATTTGAAATGTCAAAATGACTTTGGACATTGGAAACGAATCTCCAATATTAAAATAATTTGACTCTGGACATTCGACCTGAATCTCCAATATCAAAATAATTTGACTTTGGAAATTGGAAACGAATTTGACTTTGTGAATGTCCAATATCAAAATAATTGTATCTCCAATATCAAAATATTTGGACATTGGACATTGGCGAATCTCCAATATCAAAATAATTTGACTTTGGACATTCGACCTGAATCTCCAATATCAAAATAATTTGACTCTGGACAATCGACCTGAATGTATAATATCAAAATAATTTGACTTTGGACATTCGTGCCGAATGTCCAATAGCAAAATAATTTGACTTTGGATATTGGCGAAACTCTAATATAAAAAGTATGACTTTGGACATTAGAAACGAATCTCCAATAATAAAAATAATATTTTGACATTGGAAATTGGCGAATTTCTAATACTTTGGACATTCGACCTGAATCTCCAATATCAAATTGATTTGACTTTGGACATTCGAGCCGAATGTCCAATAGCAAATAATTTGACTTTGGACATTGGCGAAACTCTTCTATAAAAAATATGCCTTTGGACATTCGATCCGAATATCCAATATCAAAATAATTTGACTTTGGACAATCGACCTGAATGTATAATAACAAAATCATTTGACTTTGGACATTCGAGCCGAATATCCAAACTCAAATTAATTTGACTTTCGACATTTGACCCGAATATCAGAATAATTTTACTTTGAACGGTCAAAATAATTTAACATTGGCACATTGGAAACGAATCTCCAATATCAAAATGATTTGACTTTGGACATTCGAGCCGAATGTCCAATAGCAAATAATTTGACTTTGGACATTGGCAAAACTCTTATATAAAAAATATGCCTTTGGACATTCGATCCGAATATCCAATATCAAAATAATTTGACTTTGGACAATCGACATGAATGTATAATAACAAAATCATTTGACTTGAGACATTCGAGCCGAATATCCAAAATCAAATTAATTTGACTTTCGACATTTGACCCGAATATCAGAATAATTTTACTTTGGACAGTCAAAATAATTTAACATTGGCACATTGGAAACGAATCTCCAATATCAAAATAATTTGAATTTGGACACTGACGAATCTCCAATATCAGAATAATTTGACTTTGTACATTCGAGCCGAATGTCTAATATCAAAATAATTTGACTCTGAACATTGGCGAGAACTCTCCTGCCTTTGGACATTCGATCCGAATATCCAATATCAAAATAATTTGACTTTGGACAATCGACATGAATGTATAATAACAAAATCATTTGACTTGGGACATTCGAGCCGAATATCCAAAATCAAATTAATTTGACTTTCGACATTTGACCCGAATATCAGAATAATTTTACTTTGGACAGTCAAAATAATTTAACATTGGCACATTGGAAACGAATCTCCAATATCAAAATAATTTGAATTTGGACACTGACGAATCTCCAATATCAGAATAATTTGACTTTGGACATTCGACCTGAATGTCCAATATCAAAATAATTTAACTTCGGACATTCGACCCTAATGCCAAATATCAGAATATTTGACTTTGGACATTGGCGAATCTCCAACAGCTATTGATGTATACGTTAACTCTTAGTACGGTGATCACATCTACTTCCTAGCGTAAAGAAAATCATTGCAAATAGTTTCTAAGTGCTTTTGTTAAATAGTTGAAATTTTATTGGCACATGTATATTGATATGACTTTCACATAAGTAATTGTTTTACACACATTTTATACATAATTTCTACAAGTTATGACAATGATAATACAATTTATGAAACTGAAAAGATACGTATTGGTATCGGGTATTATTTTAATAATTTCAAATATACTTATTGTGTTGAACTTGTCGGAGTTCATGATAAGGCACACAACATGAGTTTGTAAATTGCATTGATTAAACCTTTCGTACTATGCACTAACCTGTTCTCGCAATGTACAGATTCTACACGAGTGATATTCAATCTCGGGTATTTTAAGTACCCATGAATAAATAAACATACTTTTTATCAATAAATTATCTCATTACTTGAACACCTGCATAGGGTTTGCATGTATATACACGATATTTTAGAGTAATTTTGCCATTATTTGTCGTGTTAGTGCCTTATATTATGGTATTTATTTTTTAATTTCTTTGATAACGCACATACACACATACACACACACACACACACAAACATGCTATTTTTCGACATCTTTATCGTTCTCTTGTACATACAAGTACATGCAATTATTGGAGGTTGGCCCCAGTCCTTTTAAAATAAAACAGTACAATTTGATTTAGAAAATGCATATAAAGGTAATCAATGATTGGGAAATAAACTTAATCTAAGGATAGCCATTGTTATTAACATATGAACGGCTGCTGTTGGTTTAAACGTATTTTATTTTTTCAATGGTTTACAACATTGCATATATACATTGTACAATTACATTAAAGGATTAGAATGAAAGCAAACTGCTTATAGAATTCTTCTCCTAGGAAAGATTGTTTGTAATAAATAACAATGACGGTTATATTTATTATTAGAGCTGTGAACTTCATCCAAAACATTACAAGTGTAGCAAAAAATAACAAAGATAACATATAAACGTTCAGCAAAAAGAAAATGCTAATTATGAGGCAAAAAAAATAAATGAAGCTAAGGTAATTTAGATTCAAACAATAAAGACATGATACATTATACTGGAAAATAAATGAGGAATTATATATATTTTAGGGGGAAAAAAATAGTGAAAACGTTTGGGATACACAGGACGGTGACAGTGGGGTGGGGCAACGAGCGCATGCAGAACAAATCGCGTATAGCCTTCCCCTGTTCAAATAAATAAGATAGTAGTAGGCAGCTTCCTAGTTCAATTTTTGTTAGAAAATACAATTAAAACCGTTTACTCAACATAATGTACCTGTGCGCAGCTTCGAATATAGCTATGTTTGTTTGGATTGCGAGCGACGGATCTCCATATAATAGTATATTTAATGAGACGTTACACAGTGGTATTAATGTATCCAACATTTCCCTACGAATGTTGTCATAAAGAGGGCAGTTCAAAAAGAAGTGGTGTGTATTTTCGATGCTTCCACATTGACATGTCGGTGAATCCGTAATATTTTTTGAGTACAGGTCATGATTTAGTGAGCTACATTTAGTGCGAAGACGAGTATGAAGAAGTTGTGCCCGTCTAGAACCTTTGTAATAGTATGATGGGGTATGCACTTGGTTACGGTATAAGTAATGTTTGAAAGAGTCAGTGGAAGCGGCATTTCTGGCCTCCGGTGGAAGTTTGTTCCACTCACGAGTAGCAGAAGGAAGGAATGAATCGAAGTAAAGATTTGTTCTTGAATTAATGGTTTGAAAATCATTTGCATTGCGTAAATTGTAGTTAGATGCAGCGTGAACTGGTGTTGGGACTAACAATGATAGGTACTGAGGTGTTAAACCATTAATCATTTTATAGTATAAGATGAGTTTGTGTTTTTTCCAATGCGAGTCGAGAGATTCCCAGCCTACCTCTTGATTTAAATTGTGAAGTGACACTAGTTTAGTTGTACCCGTAGCAATTCTTGCAGCTTCGTTTTGTATTTTATCAAGCTCATTTTTTTCGTAAGCTGTACAATTATCCCATGTGACGTCAGCATATTCTAAAAGTGGCCTTATAAAAGATATGTATATTGTTTCAAGTGCTTTCCTATCTAACTGGTGTTTTAACTTCCTCATTATGTTTATTCTAGGCCATGCTTTTGATTGAATGTATTCAATATGAGAGTGCCAACTACAATCATTAGAAAAAATTAAACCAAGATGCTTATGGGAGGTAACTTCTTGTATGTGTTGGTCTAACATCATAAGTGGCGGATGCACTGGTTTGTTGCGTTTACGCGAAATAAGTAATGCTTCCGTTTTGGTAGGATTAAACGTTACAAGCCATTTGTTAGACCATTCTGTAAGTTTTTGTATGTCAGAGTTTAGTGTATTTGCAGATTCTGCAATTACATTGTTATGTTCTATAATAATATAAAGACTAGTATCATCGGCGAATAAGCGTATGTTAGAAGAGATATCAGCAACAAGGTCATTAATATAAACAAGAAAAAGAAGGGGTCCTAAGATGGATCCTTGAGGGACGCCCGCATTTATATTGTTCCATTTTGATTTAGTTCCAGGGATGACAACCCTTTGGCGTCTATTCTTGAGATAGTCAGATAGTAGGATTAGGAGATTTCCAGTTATGCCCGCGGCTTTTAATTTTGCAAGTAAGCCCTTGTGCCATACACGGTCAAATGCTCTACTTATATCGAAAAATACAACCCGCACCTCTTTTCCGGCGTCGACTGCTTTACAAAAGGCGTTGTATATGTAAGTAAGTTGATTTACTGCTGAATCTCCAGGAATAAAACCTGACTGGAAAGCGGTCAAGAATTTATTATCACGGAAAAAATTGAATATGTGTTTAAACAAGAGTCTTTCAAACACTTTGTCAATAACACTAAGTAGGGATATAGGACGATAGTTATTGACAAGTGAAGGGTCGCCTTTTTTGAAAACCGCACATACAAAAGCTTCTTTCCATACTTCGGGAATAACTCCCTTTGTAATAGATGTATTAAATAAGTTACAGAGAGGAACAGAAATTTCTAAAGCTACTTCGCGGAGAACGTGATTGTTTATCTCGTCTGGGCCGGTCGCTTTACCAATTTTTAGTAATTTTAAGGCTTCATATACTTCTTGTGGGGTAAGAGTAAATGGTTGGAGACTTACTCTATCGTTAGCAGTTTGCAGGGAAGGAAGTTCGGTGTTTTCATCGTTTAGTTCTGACTGGCTTTGAAAAAAATCATTTAATAGGTTTGCTTTATCCAGGTCATCACAAATTATTGAGCCATTATCATTTAATGGGGGAATGGATGGTTTTTCGGAAGAGGTTATGAACGCTTTTAATGTTTTCCACCAGTCTTTTGACGTAATATTAGACGTGTTAAGCTTGTTAGAGAGGGCGTCGTAATAATGTTGTTTTGCTTCACGTATTATATTAACTATTTGATTTCGTATTTTCTTAAACTTATCAAAATTGCTTTTAGTTTGAGAGATTTTCCATTTTTTGTATGCTCTTTTTCTGGCTCTTATTAGACGTTTGATGTCATTATTTATCCACGGTGGTTCGTAGGGTTTAATTTGTACATTTCTATTGGGAATACACTGTTCACTAAAGGAAATTATTTTCTCTGATGTACTTTTTGCATAAATATTTATATCAGCATTGGCTAAACTATTCCACTCGAATGTGCGTACTTTTTCACGAAGTAAGTCATAATCGCCTTGTTCGTATTTCCATATTCGTCTTGTATATGATCTAAATTTTGGTTTCCTAAATTTGAAAAAGGCATAGATGGGACAATGGAACCTAATATCCTGGTTTAAAAAGGGCTCGCCTACACCACTCGTGATTAAGTTATTAACATCACTTACAAGTAATATATCAATTATGGACGAAGAATTCTCAGTAAAATGTGTGGGATCATTGATAGTTTGGTGTAGTCCAAATTGTTAACACATATTTGATATTTTTTTGGAAGTTTGTACGTTTAACATGTTGAAATTAAGGTCGCCAGTTACAATAATATCTTTAATGCCAGTATCAACTGCCAGACTTATAGAATCTTCAATCATGGTAGTATGTATGGAGTCAGAGTTGGGTGGTCTGTAAAATACTCCAATAAGTATGTGTTTGTGGTTTAAAACAAGTTCCACCCAGATGCACTCAAGAATATTTAACTCAAGATCAGGCCTACGGGTGTAGTGAATCGTATCTTTTATATAGAGTAAAACACCCCCGTGACTATCACCAATACGGTCTTTTCGTTCGGGATTATGGAAAGTTGGAAATGTTATTTCGTCGTATTGTACAGACTCGTTAAGCCAAGTTTCAGAGAATGTAAGGATGTCAAATTGATAAAGTTCGGACTTGAGTATGTCTAGCTTATGTAAGATGCTCTGTACATTATAGTGAACTAGGGACAAGTTATGGGATAAGCTAAAGTTGTCAAACATAGAGGATGTATCGTCATTGGATGAGGAAGACACTAGTGAAGTGTTGGGCGAAAATTCGGGACCAGGATTTGGCTGAATGTCTCCAGATGTCATCAGTAGTACACTTGCCCATGTGAACAGAGTAGTTGTTAAAATAATGTTTATCAGTTGTGTTGAAAAGTGTATGTTTGTTAAGTAAAATGTTCCAACAGTCATGTGTTTGTATGGATGGACTATCGCTTTGGTTGAATGCGATACAGAATAAATGTTCAGCAGTATTGAGAACAGATATGGCAGGGATCCCGTGAGGGCAAACATGAAAAGAAGATGTAAGGAAGCTGCAAACATGTAGTTACATCGGTAAGACAGAATATGCTCTGAAATGCATTAAGTAATTGTTAGTAAAAACAATAGAAACAACTCTGCCTCCAGAATGCAGTCAAACCTAATTGTAAAGATGAAAAGAGGAGGGCATCCACGACACAGCCACACAGATCGCCTCCCACGGGCCAGGGTCACACGTCCAAAGTATCCAAAAAAGAAATGAGAAAAAAATAAAAAAACAAAATACCAAGCATGATACATTATAATCGAAAATAAGAAAAAAGGAGGTATGTGAGTTGAAAAAATGAGTAAACTAAACTATTGGTGGATTGATTAAACATAACAGTTTAAGTAGACGGTTACTGCATGAAGGAAACAAGCGTATACAATACAGTTGTTTGTAGCATAGGCAGCAGTGATTCACAATTATACTTATTAAACATCATGATTGCTTGTTTTGGCAATCACTGTAACTCAAGTGTCCAATATCTAATATATAAAATACTGAATATTTTATTTAACTTTCATTTTGGCAAGATAACACGAATACAATTATTAGTTTCATTTTGAAATAAGATAAGGAACATAAGCTGACGTAATATCACTGTGACTTGCATAGGTGCGTTAACAAGTCTTCAATTATTTATTTGGAATAGGGCGTATAGACAATAGGTAGCGTTGTTTAATACCAATTTAGAATCAGCGCGTACACATTACATTTAGATATATTTACACACACATTCACTAATGCAAAAAAACAAAACGCATATATACAAAAGTATTATTATACAATCAAACGCATCCTCATAATTAGTCGTATATACTTACTAGATAGCATATACATAACGTCAATAGGCATGTAATACATCAATTATTTACTGGTGGCAAATTCTGATTGGAAACATTTCTACAGCTTTCTTGATCATGAAATTAACTACCACAGATTTGTTGGAACTAAACAATAGATGATTTAACGTTTACTTGCTTAGGTAGAATTGCAACGATACTTAGATAATGCTTATAATAGTAATGAGCAATTTTATATTATGGGGGACGCCATAATAAGCGTCATAATGCAAGGGAAAACATTCTTCCTCGAGCAACTGCATACAGTAAATATACGGTACATTAATAATCATATTCAACGTGACATTTCAATCATCATTGTGTGCCGTATCATTAAATGTTTGCCAATAGTAATGGCAATGTAGTCTTTATCAGTTACAGGTATGTAGATCAACCTCGATAATTACCGATAATTACCATGAAATACTCGTGCATTATAGCAAGTATGGTATGTTCGGTGGTCAATAGATCACATAGCTATACTGTTCGGCAAAGTTTCAGCTACATTAATATGCGCTCAGCTCAGGCTGTTCGTTGGGATATTAAACTAGAAAGGTGTTCATCGGACTGCCTATTGATATATTAGACGAATCAGTAGAACATAACACCTATGACTAATTACAACAGCAAATGTTTTTATATTTTCTAAAACTATATATAAATAAATGATCAAAAAACAAAAATTAGACAAAATTCCTTCAGAAAACACACACATTTAAACGTCCATCGAAATTCGGATAAACTGTGCTATCCGGTTACTATATACTTACAATTTGCTTATTCCGCATTCCACCCATATTGTACATATTATGATCCTGGTTTATACATACAATGTATTTTACTTTATTAACGATATTATGACATCTTCTGAAGTAGAAAAATATATTAAGTAAATCTACATTTCGTATTAAAATAAGCAATTTTATTGAAAAATCGCGTTTCGTCCCTAGTCCCTAGTTTCGTACCTTGTTTCGCAACAATGTCGTTCATATTTAAATATCGGCGAATGTGCATCCAATAAGCTGCATATTAGGTTCGGTTGACTTATTATTTATGAAAACATATTTTGGTTGGAAAACGTGACGGCTCGGTGTATTTTTGTGGTTAACACTATTAAATGAAAGTATATTTAGATAACAAAACAAGAATTTAGTATAGGCTTAAGTAATTTAAGAACTCTTCTGCGACAAGGACTATCACAACCTGGCTTCTGTGGTGACGTGATTTACAAACTTCGTAAGATCCTTGTTCATGATCATTTCATACTATCTTTGTTAAACTTGTTAAACGGTTTACCAAAAGAGGTTATGACCCTATTATTTTGCAACGCAGTGCATGCTTGGTGGTGGACCCATTTACAGTTCGCTACTATGCTTTCCTCTTTAATTGTGCGATGACCGGACAGGCTTTGGACCCTATGATGACGTCTACCTAAAGCCCAAAAGGACGGTGACGTTTGATGTTTGTCTACAATCTTGTCTTGTCGTGCCCTCAATGGTGTGTTCTCTTGTTGCTCTAGCTTCTGCCAAGTCATTGAGTACCTTCTTTGTGGCTTTCTAGGCTATTGTCTTTTTGTATTTATATATACACGAGCATCTTTGTGTTTTACTTATATTGCCTATTAATGCTGCATTGTTGGTCAGAGAATAGTTCATGGCGGGAATTTCTTTATTTACACTGTCCCGTTGTATTGGGATGACAGTAGGGTAAGTGTGTAGTTTGCTGCACCCGAGGACCTGGTTTAAACCCCCAGAGGCCTTTTTTGCCACTGACCGTTCCTGTTGACTGTCGTCCTTGGCTGCTACTTTTTCTGTTCGATTTTTATATCCATATTTAAAGCTTCATATGAATTTACATTAATGATTGATGCACCAAAAAACTAGCCGAGGTCGTCGAGTTTTTCCGACCAATGTATTTCATTAACAATAATTAAGTTCTTGTGTCCTAGTTTATCGAATATGGACACTAAATATGCAGAGCTGAAACACATTTATAAGATGTTTCAAAGATAAATAGTTATAAGGCAAGTTCATTTAAAAATAGAATAGGTTGATCAGGTTATAACAGATAACACTTGCTTAGTCCTCAAAGAGAAGACGCAAATGCTTATGGACGATGCAATGATGTAGAGGTAAGACGCAAGGCTACAAATCCAGCGTTGCGAGTTCGAACCTCATGTTTTACATACTTTTTATTTTATAACTTTTACTCCATTCAAGATTATTTTATTTATTTATTTGTTTTCGCTTCACTTTATTATTATATAGAGAATAATTAACAGCATAAATTTGATACTGAATTGATGTCTTCGAACTCGTTTTTGTAACCAAATTACCACTTTTTTCCTCGAGTGACATTAATTCAGTATCAAATTTATGCTGTTAATTATACTGTTTATTATATAACTTTACGTAAAAGAAGAAATTTAAAAAAAAATTAACTTTAAACCAGTGTGTTTTTTAACAAATATGTTAAGAAAGTAGTTATATCATCACATTTTTTGTGTGATACTAAAATTACATCATTCATAGTTCAATGTAAATTTATGACAGTTATGTAATAAATTTATCATGTATAGTTTATATTTTATTTTTCTCTATTTGTTAAATAATAGCAATTATAGTGATTACTATATAATATTCGTCTTTGCTAGCAACATCTGTCTACTCGTCACTGTATGTGACATATTCTAACAGGTTAACAAACGTTGTGTATGGGTGTGTGTAAGGTCTTGAAATGTATCTTGTACAAACACGAGGAGCCCCATGCAAATATGAATTGTTACAAAGAAATATATGTTTTAATTGTGCAAGTTTTAATATTTATACAAGTTAATGCCAGAATATGTCTATTTCTGTTCACAATAAATGTCTAAAAACATTTGAAATCATATAAACCCTTTTTTTAAAAATAAAATTGAAAAATAAATAAATAAATAAACTTGCAAGACTCGAACCTGTGGCCTTATTCAGCAAAACTCATCACTTGGAAGTCTGTTATCGTATCCACTGGGCCATACCAACCATACAATAATCTATTTTTAGATTAATGCTAAAACATAGTGTGTTTATTCAGATAATTCCAATGGGTCATAAGACCCGTGAGGATACAACAAATACATATAAACTTGACAGCGATAGTGAAATATATATACAACATTATACCATCAACTAACATAATTAACAGAAAAGTATTCATATGTATAAGGTAACAATTAATACTTTAGCAGTTAATGTTGTTATTATTTTGCTTCACCGCAAAATATGCAGAGAAGATGACTTAACCATCACATTGAATCGCTATTAGGTTCATGTACATATTTATATTAATTTATATATAATATTAGATTTAACTAACGTGATAAATGGAAAGCTTCTAACTAGTACACAAATGTATATAAGTTTGTAATAAACAAATATACACTTATAACGTAAACATGCAACTTTAGAATAACATAAAAAACAACAAAAACGGCTATTGTATATACCATTGATTTTCTAACATAAACACCTAAAGCTACCCTACCTATATCAAGCCCAGTAATCGACGTCATCAGCAGGTGCGCGCAAGTGAACGATATGATCATCCGTAACGAAGATTTGTCTCGACTCGGTACATGCATTTCAGCTCTAATTCTACAATGGACTGAGATGCGTGTGTTTACCTACCGAGTCGAGACAAATCTTCGTTACGGATGATCATCTCGTGCACTTGCGCGCACCTGCTGATGACGTCGGTTACTGGGCTTGTATACTCACTTCAGAGTTAATCATGATTTTGAAGAAAAACAGATTACTTCAGACACCGCTTGTAACCACCAGAGCACCATCGTACTATATGGGGTGTTATAAACACCCAACATTGTTTGATATATATATATATAAACGCCTCATATCTTGGAACTTTCTTAGAACATCATTACAGTATTTACTTACTTCGTATCTTAAAAGTAGCCAGCCATGTTCAATGTAACACACAGAAAAGATGGCAATATAGTCAAAAAATGGATCTCTTGAATGTATAATTACTTCAGAGTTAATTATGATTTTGAAGAAAAAATTGATTGCTTCAGACATCTTTGTAACCTTATAAAACAAATTTGAAAAATTGTAAATGTTCATTTTACCTGACTCCCGAGTACCTAAAACCTTCCAACGCCACTATAATGTGCGGCAGAAATGATCATTCGTAAACAATAATACCACTCAAAAATATAATGTATGCATAAGGAACAATTGCCGTAATTATGAGCTGCTGATCCGGCCAAAATTTCCTTTTCGACTTTCGATGTAAGCCAGTATCATTTAGTATTGAAATATAAATATATTCGAAGTGTTTAATGTTATTACGTGTTCCCGCTTTAATTCCATTAAGGGATGGGAAAACTTATATAAGCAGGATTTTATAACGGATAGTTCGACAATAAAATATGTTTAAAAGCATTTTTTATTGGAAAAATGCGATAACCTGTTTAAAATTAAAGGTTTTACAATATGCAAAATGTTTAAACCGAAATTAAGGTTTTATTTCATACCCCCAGCCAACCCCAGTTTCGCTTCTTGGAGAAGGGCTTGGATGGGGTAAGAAAGTTAATACTCAGACCATGTAATGTTTATCTCTGAAACTCAGTAGCATTAATTCGTATACTCCAGTTCAATATACTGAGGATGACGTTGTTTCCACACATATCACTCGGTGCATTACTTTCAAGGCTTGGGTAGACGAAAGGCTAAACAAACTGCCAACTATGCACTGGATTCCTAAATTACATAAAAATCCGTAGAAAGCTCATTTTATTTTGAATTCTAGTGCCTGCACCACCACAAACATCTCCAAGCTTTTAACTTCTTGTATTACTGCCGTTAAAGATCACGTTAACAATATTATGCTCAAACTTATGATAGCGCTGGGATAATTTATCTTGGTCTATTAAAAATTCAGGAGACGTTCTTGATAAAATTGCAACACACGTCAAGTTTCATCTATAAGTACTTATGACTTCTCTACACTATATACAACCTTACCGCATCACCTTATCAAAGACAAGCGTATCGCTCTTATTGAAAAAAAACTTTCGCCAGAGAAAAAAACTACATTTTTGGCCTGTAACGATATTAAAGCGTTTTTTACTCACGGCATTTTAGACACACACACTATGTGGACTTGCCAAGAAGTTTGCGAAGCACTCATTTTCCTATTAGATAATATTTTCGTCAGGTATGGAACAGCCGTATATAGACAAATTGTTGGTATCCCTATTGGATTTGTTCTTGTATAGCTATGAAAGAGATTTCATGTTGAGTCTTTCATCCGATATTTCCGATGCATCACGTCACCATAGAAGTTAGTTTATGAGAGTCCTTATCGCAGAAGAGTTCTTACAATACTTTTTTATTTTAAAAATAGATCAGGGTTTGATATTGTTAATTATCCTCACTAGATGGGGATGTTCTCCGGGCTACTTCTTATGGGGTCTATGTTTCTCAACTTATTCGTTTTTCTATAGCTTGAAGTCGAGTTGAGGACTTTAATATTCGTAATCTGTGTATAATTAAAACGCTACTCCAATAGGGTTACCGTTACCATAAACTTCGAAAAACATTTGCAAAATTGTATTATCGTAACCCGGATCTACTTTTAAATATAAAAGTAAATTAAGAACTCTTCTGCGACAAGGACTATCACAACCTGACTTCTATGGTGATGTGATTTACAAACTTCGTAAGATCCTTGGTCATAATCATTTTCATACAATCTTTATTAAACGTGTTAAAACGTTTATCAAAAGAGGTTATGAACCTATCATTTTGCAACGCACTGTATGTTTAGTGGTGGACCCATTTATAGTTCGCTACTGTGCTTTCCCCTTTGATTGTGCGATGACCGGACAGATTGTGGACCATATGATGACGTCTACCTAAAACCTTATAGGACGGCAGCGTGTGATGTTTGTCTTTAATCTAGTCTGGTCGTACCCTTAACGGTTTATTCTACGGTACTTACATTGTGGCTTTCTGGGCTTTTTATCCCCCTCCCCCACCCCCGGCGGAGGGATATTAATTTGGCGCTGTCCGTCCATTCTTCCGTCCTTCTGTCCGTCCGTTGTGCCATATCTTCCTAACTACAAGTTGGATTTTCGTTACACTTGGCTATTTTTTTCCGGAATCGCCTCAGTAACGCCGGAGTTATTGCCCTTTAATTGCTTAACATTGCTTAATTCTGTCCGTCCACAGCCATATCTTGATAACCGCTTGTTTGATTTTCATTAAACTTCATTCTATTGTTTATCCCAATAGTGGGATGTGACGCGGCATATTTATTTCGGAATCGTCCAGGTAACGCATGAGTTATTGCCTTTAAGTCTGTCCGTCCACAGCCATATCTTGATAACCGCTTGTTTGATTTTCATTAAACTTGATTATAATGTGTATCCCAATATTGGGATGTGACGCGGCAAATTTATTGCGGAATCGTCCTAGTAACGCCGGGGTTATTGCCTTAAATTGATAAATGTCCCCTTGAATTATTTAGGCTGTGGGTTCAAATCTCACAGGAGGCATATTTTTCTTCTTCTTTTTCTTTTAATTATTTCCATTTTTTCATGAGAAACCTTGGTTCATGGGTTCTTTTTTCCGGAAAAAAGGAAGAAAGGAACCTTGGTTCATGGGTTCAGAGCTGGCCCTTTTTGGATCAGTTTTACATAGAGTTATTTTTAATTTTTATTAATTTTTTTATTTTATTATTATTTTTTATTTTTTATTATTTATTTTTTTCTCATAAGAAGCCTTGGTTCATGGGTTCATTTGTAACCCATTTGTTTTTAAAGGGGAGCTTAGGGGCCCTTGTTGGAACAGTTTTACATAGAGTTATAGGGAAGAACTTCAAAAAGTCTTCTCTGAAACTACAAGAGATAAAGGTTTAATCTTTATTATTTATTATCAGCTTATGGATCCTCTACCAGTTTTGTTCAAATGGTGACCCTGTGGTCAAATTTGGCCCCGCCCCAGGGGTCGCAGTTTTACATAGACTTATATTTAGGGAAAAACTTTAAAAATCTTCTTCACTGAAACTACAAGAGTCAAAGGTTTAATATCTTGTATTTACACTTAGCTTATGGTCCTCTACCAAGTTTGTTTGAATGGTGATCCTGGGGTCAAATTTGGCCCCACCCCAGGGGTCACATGATTTACATAGACTTATATAGGGAAAAACTTAAAAAATCTTCTTCTCTGAAACTACAAGAGCCAACAGTTTATTATTTTGTATTTACACTCAGCTTATGGTTCTCTATCAAATTTGTTCATATGGTGACACTGGGGTAAAATTTGGCTCTGCCCCTGGGTCACATGTCAAACTAGGCTTGAGTGTTTATATTAATGAAAGTTTGATTTATTTTAAAAGTAGCCAAACTTGAACAAAATACATCCCTCCCCCTGAAATAACAAGATCATCTGATAGTAGCCGTAGTAATGAGATGAAATAATCAGATTGTTAAATATCACATGGGCAGGTAAGTAAAAAGTAATCATTGATATACAATTCTACATTTCTTGTATATTACATTAATTTTATCACTATATTATACACACCTGCTAATATTACACCCAGTCCAGCCCTTTAGTCCCACTGTAAATGTCAATGCTTTAAAATGGTACATCTTTTTTTCAAATTTACTATGGCGAGGAATTTCAAAAATACTATCTAGTAGATATTCGAATTCATGAAGGCCCAAGGTCAAGATTTATATTAATTAAAAAAAATCCGAACACATTTCTTCCACTCGAGGATAATACATCATTCGGCGGGGGATATCAATTCATCGCTTGTTTATATTATATATACATGATCATTTCTGTGTTTTACTTTTACTGTCTGTTAATGCTGCCGTGTTTGTTAGAGAATATAACCTGGCGGGGATATCTTTATTTACATTGTCCCGTTTATTAGGATGACAATAGGTTAATAATGAGGTTTGGTGCACCCTAGAGCCTGGTTTAAACCCTCAGCGTCCCCTATTGGCCACTGACCGTTCCAATGCGTAGCCTTTTGTCAACTCTTGTGTGTTTGTGATGTCTTATTTTGCCTTTTATTCATCCTTAAATTTGTTCTTTGTTTCTAAGTAAGTAAGTAAGTAAGTAAGTAAGTAAGTAAGTAAGTAAATAGTTTATTAAAGTGACATGTGCATATACAATTCAAAATCAAACATGTATGAGATTACTGGAAATTAAGCACCCGGCCCAACGGACCTATAAGTCACTATCTATAAATAATAATATTAAGTAAATCACATGATATAAATATCAATTGTTAAATAAATTAAATAAAGCAATAATAAATAGTTCAGTGGATATTAAATACGATTTCACATTTATAGCAATGATATTATACTTGCTAAAACAATAAGTTATGTAACAATATAAGTTGAGTTGCGTCTCTTAACAAAAGCTTTAATTAAGTATTTTGCAACTTTCCTCTGAAGATTAAGCATAATAAATTTAAGTTTCTCGTTCTTATCAAATGTTAAAAAGTCTCTGTTATGTAGAGTTGTATTAATATAGTGTTTCTTATATCATTATAAAAAGAACAGTCTAGTAAGAAATGGTGTTCATCTTCAACTGCATTATCATTACAATATCTACAGAGTCTGGATGTGTTTGTGGTTGATTGTCGACCTAGAATACTACTTTTCCTGTTCGCTTTTTTTATCTACTTTTAATGTTCAAAATTATATAGACCACCATGTGCTCAATGCTACTTAACGGAATAAACAAATTGGATATATCTTGATCATTTAATAACTTTTAAAATTAATGTCTATATCTAACAAAATAAAGTGTAGAAAACAAGTATGTACATGTTGCCTGAATAGTAGATTGACCATGGCCAAAATCGATGATTATTTTAAGGGGTAGGTGGTAACAAAAATAGAACAAAACATATTATATATCAAAATGTTCGTCTTCGTCTGAAGTTTATCAGACAGTCAGCATAAATTGGCAAAAATGAGGGCGAACCGAGTAAACCAATATGGCATCCAAGATGTTCGGCATTTTTGTAAAGATAGGTATGGAGCTTATAGGAAGATAACATACCATAGGTCAATACTTGTGAGTTATTCTTACATCGTTTTAGCAATTTAATACTTATTTTAACCTTTCAGACAAAAATAATTGTCCTTAATTTCAAAAAAGAGGCCAAAATCTAAGTCAATACTGCAACTTATTTGTAAAAAACGTGTTACAGCCCTATAATATTTCAAAATGTATTATATAATTGTTTTTAAATCATTGTTTTGTTCAATTTCATCCTCTCTTTTTATTTAATAATTTAATTAAAGCTTTTCAAGTTTTTCCTGGCATCATATATAACATATGTGCTCAAATATTGGCATTTTAGGGCAAAATGTTGGAAAAAATAACAAAAATCACTGATTTCTGTAATCCATTGGGGTATTGGGTTAAAATTTAGAAAAAATATTTATTGCAATATAATAAAAACATATTGTAACATTTTGGATAGACAAAGGTCCAATAATTAAGTAGAAAAAAATCCTGAACCATATGATGCTTAAAATATTGCCTTAATTTTCAGGCGAAAAATGTGTATTTCCGTCAAAAATCGACGGAATCTGGAGTTATCTTTTGAAAATAGTTTGAACATAAACTTATCAAATTGAAGCAATAAAATGTTGCACACTATACATATCCAAGTCATTTATTGTATCAGATATAATATATATGCTCAAGTATTTATATTTTAGGGCAAAATGTTGAAAAAATGACTAAAATCGCTGATTACTGTAATACATTGAGGTATTGGAAAAAAATTAAAAGTGCATTATAAGAAAGAACGGATTTTTTTTTTTTATAACATTTCTGCAGTCCAATGTGCAATAATATACCAGAAAACCTTCTTTTTCTATGGAAAATTCCTACTCTCACCTGGTGATATTGCCATTGACCCATCATATGTTTCCAAGGAGTGCATGGCACGCTGACATTTTATTTGCTAAAGCCTGCTCTAGCTGATACCTTACGGGATTTTTTATAAAAAGAACCTCCCGAACAAATACAACACATCATGTACTAGTTCTTGAGCTGGCTGTAGACTCCCCCACCCCCCACCCAGCCCCCACACTCTCCCCCATGGGGGATTTTGTAGGGTATGATTTTCTGAAAGAACATACAATAAGTTTCAAAATGAGACAGGTGTGCCATCAATTATGAGCGTTGGGCTTTAGTGAGTAACGTGCATGTTAACTATGTTACCTTACATAACAATTAAAATTTGTACATTAAAAATGTTGAATATAAATTAAATCAAAACCATGTAAAAAACATAATACATGTACTTTTATTAATATAAGTTGAGAAGCGCTTCAAACTTAATGAAACTATTCTGTAATTTATGTTACACCACATTCATTACCAAAAACAAACTTATTTTTAGTGCAAATAGGTGGCTGTAAAAACTGGTGTTCGTCTGTTTTAGACTATGTATAATATGCATATGTATACTATCTGAAATTTATGTGTAACACAATAAAAATAAATCAAACATGGCGTCCAAGATGGTCCCGTTGTGTCACAAGATCTGTAGGTCGGCCCAGCAGCTATTTCTCTATAACTATACTGTATATAGCTCTAGGTGTCATGTTCGAGGCCCGAACTCAGGTAGCCCTCCCCCTGATACGGTCTAGCGACCGAGTGCCACGCGTAGCGGGGACCTTTGCCGAGGCTGGCCACCGTTCCCGTTGAGTCAACAAAACCTGTTGGTCGGCCCAGCGGCCGTCGGCTGTGGGTCGCTCAAGGCTATTTCTCTCTATGTAACTATACTGTATATAGCTCTAGGTGCCATGTTCGAGACCCGGAAGTCTTCCCCCTGTTACGACCTAGGGACTGAGTGCCACGCGTAGCGAAGACCGTTGCCGATGGCTGACCAGCGTTCCCGTTGTGTCACAAAACCTGTGGGTTGGCCCAGCGGCCGTCGGCTGCAGGTCGCTCACAGCTATTTACTATATAGCTCTAGGTGGCATGTTCGAGACGCAAACTCAGGTAGCCTTTCCCTGATACGACCTAGGTACCGAGTGCCACGCGTAGCGAGGACCGTTGCCGACGGCTGGCCACCGGTCCCGTTATGTCACAAAATATGTGGGTCGGCTATCGGCTGAGCGGCTATCGGCAGAAGGTCGTTCAAGGCTATTTCCCTCTATATAACTGTATATAGCTCTATGTGCCTTGTTCGAGACTCAAACTCGGGTAGCCCTCACCCTGATAAGCCCTAGGGACCGGGTACCACGCATAGCGGGGACCTTTGCCGACGGCTGGCCACCGGTCCCGTTGTGTCACAAAATATGTGGATCGGTCCAGCGGCCATCGACCGAAGATCGCTCAACGCTATTTCCCTCTATACATATATAACTATACTGTACAAAGCTCTAGGTGAGTTACGAGGTTCGAGACCCGAACTCGGGTAGCTTCCCCCCTGATACAGCCTAGCGATTGAATGTCACGCGTTGCCGGGACCTTTGCCGACGGCTGCCCACTAGTCTCGTTTTGTCACCCTATCTGTAAGTCGGCCCAGCGGCCGTCGGCCGAAGGTCGTTCAACGCTATATCCTTCTATATAACTGTATATAGCTCTATGTCCCATGTTCGAAACTCGAACTCGGGTAGCCTTTCCCCTAATATGGACTACTGACCGAGTGCCACACGTACTGGGGACCTTTGCTGACAGCTGGCCACCGATCCCGTTGTGTTGCAAAATATGTGGGTCGGCCCAGTGGCCGTATGCAGAGGGTCGCTCAACGCTATTTCTCTGTTTATAACTTATACTGTATCTAGCTCTATGTACCATGTTCGAAATGCCGGTAACGTGGTAAAGTCCAAGTCGCCAGTTGGTACATGACATGTTCCAGAATGCTCTACACATAATGGGCTTTCAGAAAAATAGGGTGTACAAAATTCCCCCTGGGGTGAGGGTTACTCCCACTAGCTTTCAGTCTATTTTTCTATTGTACCGGTATTATATATTTTTCTAGATTTTAACCAAATAGAAATAAGTGATTTTAGTCCTTTTTTCCAACATATTTCAGCAGATATGTTATACATGATGCCAGGAAACACCTGAATATGTATGCTGTGCAACATTATATTAATTCAATTTGATAAGTTTATGTTAAAACTATTTTCAAAAATAATTCCAGATTTCGTCGATTTTTGACAAAAATACACATTTTCGCCTAAAAATTAAGGCATTTTCAAGCATCATACGGTTCGGGACTTTTTTCTACTTAATTATTGGACGTTTGTCTATTCCAAAAATATTACAATGTGTCCTTATTCAATTGTATTAAATTTGTTTCTAGATTTTAACCTAATACCCCCAATGGATTACAGAAAGCAGTGATTTTTGTCATTTTTTCCAACATTTTGCCCTAAAATGCCAATATTTGAG